>VZTJ01001265.1:3695522-3723764 GCA_013397795.1 Orthonyx spaldingii
CCCCCCAATAAAAATTCAGCAATTCCTCTTCCTCTGAGTGATTTCTTTGTGAACTGTCTTTTGTAATCTTCGGGCCAGTTGCAGTGATGGTTTAAATCAATGTGACTCAGCTAACACTATTTAGCTTCTAACCCAAAAAGCTTCAAAACACACAAGCCCTGACTTATCTCAAGCAAATGACTGCTTCCCTGGAGCTGGCTGAGGCTGCTGGTGTTATTAAAGTTAAGCAGGAGTCTCCGTGTTCTGCTGTGTTCAGGTTTAAACAGTAAGGTGATGACACTTCTCTTTTGCTTTTGTAATTTCTTGGAGTTGTTCTCCTTCCCTTCAGTATGTGTGGTTTAAAAGCAGTCCATCATGTTGCAGACTCTATAAACTGTGGGTTGCTTAATTTGTGTGATTCATAACACAAGAGGAAAAAAAAGGGCCATCATCATTCTTGGTATTACATCCAGCTCTGTTACCCAGAGCATTGACCTTGACCAGCAAATGATAGGTATTTAATATATGTGCATGTCTGTATATATAGATATAAATATTCATTATGTGAGGTCTGAGATCGTAAGGGAATGCTGGCAGTGCCAAGTTCTGTTCGATGGTTCAGGCCTCCAGCTGTGCCAAACTCTGGGTTCCCTTACTGTACCATTAAAAAAACCCCCAGGCTTTGCTTGAACGTCATCCAGCTTTATTAAGAGCAAGATCAAGCATAATCTTATTAAGCTTGTCACTCACAAACCGTAAGGGTGCAGCCTTGGTGTGTCTGTTTGGTCCACATGTGTGAACAATTTTGCCTCGTGATACTCAAACAGGGGCTGTTATTCTTCAGTGAAGGCTGCGAATAACGGAGCTACAAACTGCAAGCTTGGTGATGTGCTCGCACACCCGTGTGTTAACAGAAAGGGGTGAAGGCGGGGATTGTTTGTTTGGATTTTAACATGTTCCTCAAGCACGCTCAAACCCACACAACCACAATGTTTTTCAAAATCTGTTGTGTATATTTTGAGGTTTCTGAACTTCCATAATAACTTACTCAGCTTTTGAATGTGACCATGTGTCAGAGTGGACAGCTGTGTCATGGAAAACTTCACAGGAGCACTGAATCTCCCTCTTTTTGGTTTCACTAGAAGTCTGCGCCCTGGGCCAATATTATGAGGGGATGTTCAGATAAATTGTGCTTGCCTTCATTGTTGCTCCTTTTCCCCAGTGTTAACAGCTGGGCAGCGGGAGATAACAGTGGAAACCACTACTGTTTATACCAGTGTAAAACCAGAGTACTGCAGCGGGGACTCAAATCAAATATTTCTGCTTGCTCAAAACATGGATGTATATAGAAATTCTGTGTATTTATACAGGAAAAAACCCTAAATTGAAATTAGTCAGGATGTTTGGCCATGTGGCTCAGAATAGATCTGTGTGGGTGAAACTCACAAAAATAACTAGTAATGAGTGGAATGCAGAGACACATTTGATAGTCTAATTGGGAATAAATTTGTAGCAAAGAGAACTTCTCATAGACATAGCATATACGAATGAGTACTTGAGGAATACAGCTTTCCAGGACTTTAGTCAATTAAATTTTAAATTTGTGAGCAAGATATGCTTTGTCCATGGGGATGTGGGGGCTTGTTACAACTGTGTGCATGCCCAGAGTAGCTTACAAATGGAAGTATTTGCAGGATGAAGCTCATCGCTGCTGGGTTGTGTAGGTATTCATACAGCACCTTTACAGCTGAGAATCTCTAAATATTGCAGGACTATATTGTGTCCTTTTCCCACTACACAGATGGTCTCTCTGACAGATAAGATTTACTGACCCTTCTGGTAGAACATTTGCCATTGCTGGCTGGAAACTCCCCCTCCTTCCACCACAGGACATTTAGCCAAAGGACTGTCCGTCCTTCACAAAGCAATTCTTCTTCTGTTTTGCTTTTAAGAAAGAAAAAATAATTAAGAACTCACATGGGCATGGAATCTCCTAATGCTGTCAGTGGATACTGGTCAGTGTCCTCTGGAGGTCCTTTTTCTAATTTATACCGACATCCTTAGTGTTAAAGCTGATCTGATCTATCCTGCTCAGGCAGAGCCAGTCCTAGTTTATGAGGGACTAAAATGACTAGCCCAGTTTTGTATTATTCCACATCTTCGGCATTCTTTGCATTTCAAAGGAGACAGAGCTCCAGATGTAGGTGCTCTAGATCTCTTCCCACATCACATGTATCTCAGGGTCTTGTAATACCATATTCAGCAGCTTAACAAATGTCTGTAGGGTGTGCCTGCTTTCCTTTTCTCCTCAGGGGCAAGAGTCTGGTGGTTTGATCTGCCCTGTTTTGGGGGTTTGCTTCTCAGTGTCAGGACAGGCATGAATCAAGCCACAAACCTTGGGCTGGGAGTGCAAGGTGGGAAACAAGTCCCAGTTTGCACCTCCTGAAATGCCACAGCAGCAGCATCTGACACCAATCTGAGAGTGGTTTTTGGACTCCTGGGGCTTATTTCTCCTGCTTTCCCTCTGTGGGAAGGACCGCAAAGCACGCCTTGAAAAAAGCCCTTGTCTGCACCGGTGAGGTTCATTATGATAGTGCAAAGGAATCCTTACCTGAATTAGAAGGCTGAGGATGGTCTTTTAGGGCAGCTTTCCGCTGCGTGGTTGAATAGTTTTGAAGATGCCTGGTGTAACTTCTGAGGTGGCAGATGATCTGTGTAGCACAAAGCTGTTTTCGGTGGAGCAATTAGCTCAAACCTTGCAAGTCGTACAGCTGCGCCAAACTGCCTTTAGAGCAGCGCCAGCTAAAACCACAGAGCAGCACTACGTGTAATTGCTTTTAATCCATGATCAAGGACAAGCTTGGAATCGTGCCTGCTGCGGTGTACTCTGCTGTATGGCAGAAGAGAAAGGGCTGAGTCCAAACTGGAGACCAGGCTGGGTGTGTTGTGCTCAGCAGGGACGTGTCTCAGCAAATCAGAGGGGATCCAGCAAGAAGAAGGGACTCACACCTGGGCACAGGTGAATCAGGGTCCATGGGCTCCCTGGGGGACCTGCCCTCAGCTGCTGGTGGAGACCATCGAGGGTGTCTTGCCTCCAGGTGTTGCACTGGCCAGGCAGCCTCCGGGTGCTACGGGATTAAGCTGTGCTGATTAACCTGGAAGAAAAGGCCCTTTCCAGGTTGGGGTGACACCTCACCTTATTCACAGCCTCATTTGTGAACTTTCAGGGATGTTTTTCTGCAACAACAGTGACATCCAGTGGCCAGCTGGATTTTTCTGGGAAAAGCATGAACCACAGACAGTCTTAACAGTGTGAAGTTTTCAATAGATAAAAAAATCCTAAGGAGGCTCAGTTTTGGTTTCCTTGAATAGTTTCCTCTTTAAGAAAGTCTGGTGAAACGGTTTCTGTTTCTTATGTCCGCAGGGTAGAAAGCACCAGTACTCCTTGCTCCAGCAAGGAGTTTGTCCTGTGCCCATAAACTCCAGGGGGCTGGCAATTTGCTGAGGAATCCCTGTGTTTTGTGCTAAGGCATCACCACGTTTTTCACTTATGAGACATCCACAATCCAAATAAACCAGCAGAAAGGGGCTCCTGGAATAGATGAAGAAAGCAGTATAGTCTGTAGAATAATTGACTGAGAGGTCAAAACCAGAAAGAAAAAGCAAGGATCCGTGTCCTGCCGACTGGGAGCTTTGATTTGTGGTTTTCAAACTGCTTTTCAAACAGAGAATGACATCTTGTCTTGTAGTCTTTTGAAGTAATTTCACAGATTTGACAAACATTGCCCCCAACTAACTTTCCCTGAATGGTTTGATCTCACACTAGAGCAAGATTACAGTTTTGTTTAATTCAGTTTAGAGCTGTCTTGTGCAAACGAGAGAAACTGGGGGAAGCAGGTTCAAAGCAAACACAGTGAAGTGCTGTTTCACACCAGGCTTGATTACATTGTGGACACAGTATATTGTAGGAGCCAAATGCATCCATAAGGCCAAAAAAGAACAGACTCAACAGTCCAGCTCACTACTGAGCCTGCAATGATAGACCATGGCCCTCACCCCTATTTATTTCCTGTAAGAAGCCATTAAGTGCATCCTTATTACCTGCCAGAAGCATTTGCCAAAGGCAGGCAAAGGTGCTGCATTTCATAACACTGGCTGTGTCCTGAGAACAGCTGAGGTCCCACATGGTCTGGTCCTTTCCGGGCCTAAGAGATGCCTCCACAAGTTCAGTGAGATGCTCTGCTTGCAAAAAGCTGTTTTCCTGACTGAGGAGCTTTCCAAGGCTGGAAGCTGCCCTGAGCTCAGACTCCACCAAGTCCTTGAGGTGTTTTAGTGCCACGTTCACCGTCACCTCCTTTACAAAGAAGGCAGGCGTCAGAGAATCTAGTTTCTCCTCCCTACCCTGACCTTTGCCTGGCTTTGGCAAGCAGGTCCATGTGCATTCCAGACCTGCTGGGGATGGCTCAGGGGATTTGCAGTGGGATATGAAACACTTCTCTCAGAGGCGGCTTGCCCTGTCCCAGCTGTCCAGGGGGCCGGCAGCGGCTTCCGTGGAAAGCATTGATAACTGTGGTTCAGCTGGGAGAGGGTTGTCTACTTCAGCAAGGCTGTGCATGCACCAATAAATCACTTGGGATAAAAAATGAGGCTGCATTTCCTCACCAGCTTCCTCACTGCTTGAGGCATTGATGACAACTGGCAAAGAATGTTAAGACAGTGCATTTCACACTAGACCATCTGCAGTTGCGTGATCTGATGGTCCCAGAGATGCCTCCAGCACCTTGGGAAGACTCTTAGGGATGCTGGGTTTTCTCTAGATTTTCGTCAGACTTGTCTCCTTTTCTTCTGCTGCAGTGTTAGGGATGGTGAAGTTCCCAAGATTTTGTATATTGACCCTGGCCCTTGGAGAGGATCCCATGAAGGCCACAGAGACATGTTCCCTGTCACACAGCTGCATGACTGGCAAACATCTCCAGTCACACCCTTGTGTAGAAAGGCATATTCCCATCAATATGGTTCAGTGAGGAGCATGCACCTTGGTGGGCCATCATGCCATGTGTGATAGACACCGAGGCTAAAGGAGCTCCTTAAACTCATGTGGTTGATGGAGAGAGATGTGCACAGAGGGCTTGTGTTCTTCCCAAACCTGGTATTTGAGATGTTGGAATGAATTGTCCTGTGGAGGTGCCCATCCTCTCCAGTGAGACTCACTAGCTCAGACCAGTCACTTCATTTGGAAATGTCTGAGGCAGCTACAAACTGACAGAGAGGCCAGAGGAGATGCTGGGGAGGTGACCTCACTTCAGCTCTTGCTTGTGTTGTTTTTCTTAACCTAAGTGAAACAGCTGGTTTAGACTTGGAAGCAAATGGAGCTTTGGGTTTTTTCCCCCCCAAAAAAATCATTTTATTGTTTACCACATATGTTTAGGGCAAGTCTGCTAGGGAAAGTGCTCCAAGACTTCGAAGACAGCAGAGAACTGAGTTGCTGAGCTCACATTATGGCACTGCATTGAGTCTGGAAATGGAGAGCTATACCAGCAAGCAGCCAGTCCCAAACTGGTAAACTCAGTCCCACCTCATGCTGAGCCTGATGAGGACTGTGCACTGCACTCCAGGCTACTTCTGGAGAAGGATTTCCACGGTGTGATACTTGAGTGCCTCAAGAATAGCTCCATACCCTTAACAGGAAGGCTGCTCAGAAAGGAAGGTCAGAAACTGAGAGACATGGGGGAAGTTTATCATACTTGGGGACAGCAAGGAAATAGAAGTCTGTGAGAATCTGTCTGTCCTTCAGATTGAGATGCTCCAAGTATAGAATTGCACTGCAGATGTCAGAGACACCCCAGGGAAGCACAAATCTGTGCTCTATTAGCCTGGCGTCAATCTGGAATAACCCCCTCAACTTTTGGCCCCTCGTCGCTCCATTCTCCCTCCGGCTACGGTGTGGCCTTTCTCCAGAGCCTGTTCTGTGAGTGCACTGTGGTGAGAGGGGAGAGAGGTGATTACATGCAAGAAAAGAATGAAGGGGAGCCATGGGAGGATTGCTGGATGTTGGAAATGCTGCACGCTTTGGCTTTTTATGCGTTATTGCTCTGATTCCCGTGACTGTCCAAAAGTGGCTATGAGTCAGTTCCTCACAACTGCATAGAATAACAACATCAAACAAGAGGGAAAATGATTTCTCCATCTGCTTGGAGAAGGGGTGGCATGATGTAAGGAGTCTATGATGAAAGCCTGCTTTACAAGACCATTGCACGTGGCTTCTGCAAAGTATTTTTTAAGGCATGCTTTGGGCTCGGATACTCCTGCCAAACAGGGGAGGAGGAAAGCTCGTTCTCTGTATCTCCAGTTCTCCTTCACAGCTTTTTGCATAATGCTGCAATTTCCAAGTGCAAAACTGTGTCCTGAAGCAGAGCAAAAACCAGCAACCTGGGGTGACAGACTTTTCTGGAAGGTGGGGTCTTTGGTAGTCCCTTTCTCTTTCGAAAGCCTACAGAGCTCTTGTTTCAAACCTGAATATGAGTCTCTAGGAAGCTTTTGTTACATCTGGTCTGGTGTGGTAGGGCTGCATGTCTCATCCTCTGGCATGGAATGGCTCACATTATTTCATACTAACTGGGGTAGACTGGGGGAGGGACACCAGAGTCCTTCCAGCTGTTTCCAGAAAATTCTCCTTCTGGATCCCCACAAGCACAAATTTTGTTCATGTTATCAGTAAAATCTGAAATAAAAATATTTAGGCAGTCCTAACATCATACTCATGCCTAGGTGCTGCATATCACCCACCTAATCCATCACCTGGTGTCATTCCTTGATAAGACACTTCACATCAGAGGGCTACTCAGGCTGGGGGAGTCCTTCAGATACATCTAAATCCAACTTGCAAAAACAAGATCTGCACAAATCTGGCATTTGCTCCTTGTCAAAGTGCATTCAAGATACTTATTTAAGGCCATCCTTAGCACTAGAGTGAGATTTCAAGGAAGAAAGGGGTTCAAGAACAAAGAGGAGCAATTGGCTGGCAGTGATAGTGGTTTAAACCTGGGTCGTCATGAGAAAGGCTGGAGAGCCTCCAGTTTTTAAAGCATGTTACTTATTAGCAAAGAAAGATGCTGGACAAGGAGCGAAAGGGAATTAAAAATTTGGAGGGTTTATCCACAAAATTGATTCCCCATCATGGGTCTGGGACGTCTGTCATGTCAGGAGAGAGTACTGTGGGATGGCATGTGGTTCCCAGCAAATTCCTGCTGTTACCCAGAGACCGCCGGGTCAGACTGGAATGCTATAGTGGAGATATTAGCAAATTCAGATAAAAGTCATTGCCTGGAGTGTTCGCTGTAGCTCCTTACTACAGCCTCATCTTGACAAATTCATCATTCAGCTTCCAAAATACTCAGTTTGACCATGGTGAGAATAAGAGAAATGGAGGTGCAGTTTTGGAGGCAGCAGGCAAAGGAACCACAAAATATTTGCCCCGACTGTGAAGGGGCAGCTCTCAGCCCTTTGCATTTCTGCCTACACTAATTCTTGTGAAGCCTCCCTACCATAAACACTGTGGTGCTGCCAAGGGGCTTGGGAATCAGCATCGAGGGAGAAGGAGGAATAGAGGCTGCCGCCTCCTGATTGCAGAGCAGCCCAAGGTCTAAATGGCAACAAAACGTTATACATAATGTCTGATTCACCGTGTGGAGAATGTAAAGAATTGAGACCTCCCGACACAGTTTACATTGGCCCTTTTTATGACTAATTGTGCAGAAAATAGCTCTGCTTGTAGTGTGCATGGAAACAGTTCAGATTTCTGCTGTGTGTCAGCTAATGGGCTAGCAAGGCTTTTTTAGCACAACTTCAAAGGCTCTGGCAATGGAGGTCCTTTGTGAGGGAATTATCTCCTGCTCCTTTGTACCCCGTTATCCTTCTAAGCCACGGAACAAAGAATTGTGGAACGAATAGACAAAGTAATTTGTAGTAGATCTCTAAACCTAGATAAAGTACATAACATTTGCTTAAAAACGTTTTTTTCTGCTTCTGTCATCAAAACACGGTTATAATTTTCCTGTATAGGAACACCCAAGTTCATCTAACTTTTGAAGGATGCAACCTGATGCTTAGGTTATTGATGAGGGTCACTAGGATGTCTGAAATGGAAAAGGAGAGCTTTAGTTTATGTGGTCAATTAGAAAATACATAGCTGTCAAGAGTTGGCTGAGAAGTGTCTTTCTGCCTCAGGATATTCCACTAAGAAAGGAAGAAAATGCATTCTTTCAGCAGTACATTTGTGCATGGACGTGCTTTAAGGAAACCACGTATATTTCACATATTTTTTACATATTTTTTAGTAAAAAAACCTAAACTGATGGTTTATTCTTTCTTTGTTCCAGTGAAAAATGAAACCTTGGGGAGATAAGGAAACACACTACATGGATCTGCTTTGTGTAGTCCAAAGCACAGTTCTTAATTAAAAATAAAAAAGCAAACCAGGATGGAAGGTCTATGATTAATGTTAGCAACCATGCTATATAATGCTTTCCTCCACTGTCTCCAGATCCTCTGTCTCAAAAACACAAGGCATGAGTGAAAGGAGGATAATCCTGGCCTCATCAAATTTAATGAGAAATCCCCTCTTAAGTGCAGCAGCCACACTGGCCACTCCACTGTGTTTGTGTTTGTGTTCAAACTACAGAATGACTGTGTTTAGCACTGGGTCTTGTCCTCATGCAAATCCCATGAGTATCTCCTTATCCTCGGAGGGTGGAAGGATTGCATCCACACCTGGGTTTTTTAAATCTCAAACTGTTAGGGATGGCTGCTCTGCATATGTCCATGCCCAAGTAGAGACTTTCTCTTCAGGTCCCTATCTAGAAAATCTTTTATGTCTGCTTTCTCTCCTTTTCCACTTCCATGGATTTCCCAAGGCAGCTGATGTTCTGACCTCTCGGACCCAGTTTTCATCAGCTGTCAAGATAAATTTGGTTAATACTCAGGAATGGTTTATTCAAGTTTAGACTGAAGAGGGAATAGTGATGGAAATGCAAGAGCATTCCCCTGTCTCTAACCTGTCTGATATGTCTCTAGATGCTCTAAATTTTCAGTAGTTATGCTTTCTTGAGGTTTTTCCCAGGCCAGGGAGAGAAATTTTTAAAATATTTTAGCAGGAGCATACATGCGCACACACACATGCCTATACATATATATATATATATAAATTTCATTTATTTTATATCTATAAATAAAAATGAAATCCACTGATATTATAAAAAATATGACAATTACTACATACTCTATATGCACATACGGGCAGTCAGAGGCAGGGATTTGATGTTTTTCACTGATGCTGAGCTTAATTGTCTCTAATATGCAGATTAAATTTGGTTTCATCACATGCCATAAGCTGTCCAAGTGTTCTGTTGTTGTCAATATCTAACAAGTGAGTGCTTATCTCAAGTTGTGGGTGACAAGGGAGAGTTATTTTATGTCAGATATTTCTCACATAGAAAATTTTCCTGGATTTTAAAACTGGAAAGGATAATTATGATGGACTTCACAGCAGGAGTCAGGCCAAGACAATTCTTTCAGGAATTCTTTAACCCTGGAAGCAGATCAATGGCATGAGAGTGTTTTCGTGTTTCACGTCGCCTACCTACACTGGACCTCTCAAGTGCCACCTTTTTCCTTAAATCCTTGTTCTTCCACATATCTCTGATCCTGAGGAACTCCTTGCTATGGGATAACGTGGATCACTGTTGGGAAATGTCTCTGTTGACTGTAAAAGACTGCTGGTCTGAGCATGCATAATGTCATGTTTTCAATCACTGAAATAGCACATGATCTTAAGTTGCTTGTGGTGTGCATGAGTTGGCTACAGCATGATGTAAAATAAACAGATACAAAACCAACCTCAATATTTGGATTCTGATTGGACAGAGAAGTTAAGACAAGTAGAAGTCAGAAACCTTCAATCAGATGGAGAGGATGTACTAACAGGGCAAGCTGGTGGTGAGATGGGTGGTAATTTACCCAGATGTACATAGAATAATACAGTTAACATTTTAAGCAGAGTCTAAAGGTAAAGTTTTGCAAAGACCTGCTCATGCCATCTCCTAGTAGTTGTTAAAGCTTCATGCTCTTTTGATGTATATGGAATGGAGAATTATTTGGGGGTCATCTCAAAGTTGGCTTTTGGTTTTGATTTTTATATATTTTGAATGTCTGTTCTCTTGGTTGAACTGGGGCATTGAAAATATGAAATAACGATGATGTTCACATGGAAATTTGTGATGAAGATTTTCATTTACTCGGGAATTTGAAGTTGAGGGGGTTTTAATGGAAGCTGGTGTTCCTTCCAGTTAGGAAAGGCAAAATTAAAAGAACAAGCCTTTTTGCTGTGCTGAACAGCAGATCACCAGTCCCAGGGGTTGGCAGCTTTCAGCATGGTATCAATACAGAGGGCAGGAATGGGAAAGTCCAGGCAGTGTCACCTTTTGGTCTTCATCCATCACCTGGAGGGACTTGCAGGCTCTGCTGAGGGGGTGACATTGTTGACAGACCTACCATCGTGTGGATGAGGAGTCAGAGCTTTTGTGTAGTTACTTTTCCCCCTGGGTTTAAAAGAGTTAAAATTGGTTTCTCTTGTGCTGTCATGTTATCAAAGATTTGCTGGATTGAGGACAATTATTTACATTAAGAAATCTTTTGGCATTTAAGACTCTGGTTCAGGAAAAATAGAGTGAACTAGGAAACATCTCAGACTCTGATACCTTTGACTTTGGTTCCTCAGTGTCACTTTGCCAGTGACAGAATGGGGACCTTTGTTTGCCTTGGCCACTGCATAAAAAAACAGGATATGATCAAATCCAGTTAATCATTCACAAATGTCTCATTTCTTGAATCTCTGAGGGTGTATAACACATTTTTGGGACTGTTCTTTGCTGCTTTGGCTTTTGTTATAAGTAAGTTAGTAAGGGGAAAATCAAATTTTGAGTTTTCTTAAAAGGAAATGGAGGAATCCTGGAACACACTGGGGCTCTGCAAATGTACATTTAATCATTTAAAGAAATGTCTTTTGGCTAAAAGCTCTTACCAGCACTTGCAAGTTGCACTCAAAGCCATACAGCTACATCATTCCAACAACTGAGGCGAGTTAGCGCCCTTGTTGGCAGCGGGAGCAGAGGGATGCAGGCTGAGCAAATCCTGGGGGCTGAACTGCTCTCAAATTCATCGGGATTTTGTGCAGTGTGGGCGAAGTATCCTGGGGGTGACTCTGCTGGTGGCTGCGCCAGCTCCTCACGCAGCAGTGGAGAGGGACTCAGGCACATCTTGCCTGCCTTGGTTTTTTCAGTGCAAAGCATTTGGCTCTGCTATGGAGCCAGGCAGTCAGAAACATCTCCTGCAAACACTTTCACTGTGCCTAAGGCAAGCACACACTCTCCAAGCAGCAGCAGCAAACCAGAGGAGTGAGTTCTCACACCAGCACCGTGGTGGAACTCCCTCTCCAAGATACCACAGGACACAAAGCACATCGAGGCTTGAGCACATTCCTGGTGAACTGCGCTGTTCAGAGTGAGCTGTGATGACCTGGGTGTAAATGGGGGCCACCCAGCCCTGCAGAGCTGGAAGCTAATGGATATCACGGGGGAGGATTGTTCTGTCCTTCCTCAGTGTCAGTCATGGCTGCAGTTGGAGACAGGTTACAGTGCTATGTGGATTTTAATAAACCTATTCATGGATTTATTGCTTCCTTACTTTATCTGTCCAACCCATCCTGCCAACAGTGTGGCACTCTGACAATAAGTTGAAGGCTTTGGCTGGATTACACTGCCTTATTGAGTCTGTGCCCAAAGCCCTTTGAGAGCTCCCATTGACTGCAGTGGGATTTGGTTCAGACTTCAAGTATATGGGACTCCCTTAAGTAAACTCTTTCAAGGCCTGTACACACTGCAGTCCTTATTGGGCTCTTTGTTACTTCTGTCAACAGGAATGTGACCTTTACACTTCCAACAAATAGCCCTGAATCACAGGACTAAATCTTCATGTTTTGGGAGAGATAAGGTTACCATCCCAGCTCCTCCCAGCCCTGCTGTGCAGGTGGCTGAATGGCTGATGAGGCAATTCCTGAATCACTGTGGTTTTAGTCACACAAGTGCTGAACATGCAGTACAGCAGCTTCAGAGCCTCTTCATGAGCAGATGTCCATGAACAGTGATAGTCAGGGTTGTAGGTTGTTCCATTTCACGAGTCAAAGCCCTAGTAATACCCTTTTGCCACTGCAGGGTCATTCTGATCTCTGTGTTAGAAGTTTATTTAATCTGTGTACATACTAAAAATGGCCACAGTGGAAGCCAGGACTAGCAATCCATCTAGATTTCCTGTTATCCACCCAGTCCCTTGGCCATGAGAGGGGAGGGAGGGACAAATGTGATGGAAGAAGAAAGTGTCGGGCTCTATGCTGTCCCTTCTCTGGTCTAGTTTTTGGTACTCTTGTCTCCCAAACCTGCTGTTCCAACAGGAGAAACTCAAGTGAGTGAGAGTAGTAGTTTGATTGACAGTGCTATTTTCTACCTGTATTTTAGGTCACTTCCTGGGTAACAACACTGTGATTGATGTACTGAGACAAGCAGGATTTGAAGTGGAGCACACCCCTCCTGGACAACCAATTGGAAAGTAAGCAGCTGCCCACAGATTATTAATCACTTTCTCTCCTTTTTTCTCTCCCTTTTTCTGTGACTAAGCAAGATTATTGCATTAGTATAGGAGGTGGGTGAGGAACCTCCCTTTCCCACCCAATTTCCAGACAAAAAGTTTATTGTAAAGCATCCATTGTATGAGTTTGGAAACATATGGAGCTGAGTGGCTGGTGTTTTTGTGAGTTTTTTCCACGTGGGAACATTATTTCTATCACAGCTGCTTCATTATACCAGCTCAGAAGTGCCATGGTTTCTTCAAAGAAACATCTCATTCAGCTCATTCTCCCCCAGAACTGTTTTTCCTTTTGCTCTCCATGGGGTTTTTGTAACTTCTTCATTGCAGACCTCTCTGTCAGGCCTCTGTTCTTCAGGTGGAATTTCAGTTTTTCCTGAAGGACCACATTTAATGTAGCAGATGCACCTTGGAAAGTGTGTTGGGCAGATAGAGAACAATTCAGTATTCCCTAAGCTTCTCCATCTATCTGGTCAAGTAAAGCAGGCAAGAAGGACTGATAAACAGGTTCTTGGTAATCTTCATTAGTATGAAATAAATATGGCACAAAATTGTCCTTGGTTGGTGAAACAGACTTCCTTCATCCTGTAGACTTTTCTTTTTCCTGGCCATTTAAATGAGGTCTGTGCCTGAAGAAATCACAGACAATAAAACCATGAGGGATGGTGAGAGACCATCTAGCTTTGCAAAATCAGCCTTCCCCCTACAGATAAAATTTGGCCAAGGCTACTCTGTCATAGGATTGTTATCCTCATTAGGAGAAAGTGTTAGCAGCATGCTCCTGTCCCTGGTGGGCAGACATGACATGGTCCAAAACCAAAGTGAGTCTCAACGAGAAGGATTAATGGCAGAGGTAGTAGACCATGTCTGAAAAAGCTGTGTGTAATCTAGTTGGAAAATCTGGCTGATCTAACCTTGTTTGGGAAACATCCGCAGTGATTCATATAGAATATAATATGGCTCAACTGCACATAAGTGTTCTTTGACAGAGCATTTATCCTAAATGCTTCTTGGAATCTGTTGAGCAATAAAAGCATCATCTTAAATAACAATGGGGGAAAGAGAAAGAAAAGGCTGTTAAACACCACCAGGAAGAGCATATATTCAGAGGAGGTTTAAGAAGCACTTTGGAAGGGGGAGAAAAGTCAACATGGTGCAGGGAAGAGCAGCAAACACTGTAACAGGCTGGAGCTGGAAATTTTTGACTAAAACCAACAAAAAAAAAAAAAAATAATAGCAAAACAGAAAAAACAAGCAAACTATAGCAGAACAGCTGAGGTGTACCATTCCTAGGTGTCTGACAAAGAAACTTTCCACTCAGGGAAGCAGACACTTTCTTCAGCAATTTTCATTTGACTGAAAGTATCATCTTTCCATGAAAAGTGTTTCAACTGGAAATTGTGAAACTATTAATTTATTGGCTGTTGCAAGCCCTGGAGAAGAACTAAAGATGCAGTAGTGTGAGAGAAGTCCAAGAATAGTCTGTGCTCTCTGGTATTAGGCTATGTCTGTACACATCGCCACAGACTTGAAATAAAGGATGGGGCAGGAAACTTGAATCAAAGCCAGTGCTTAATGTTGACTTATTTGCAGAGTGGGGTGCTTCTGTGTGCACATTCCCCTACCTTGGCAGCAGTGTCTCCTGCTCATGATGTCTTCCCTAAAATCCTCAGTCCCTGGAGGAAATGTACCTGAAAGCAAGAGGGCTTGGACTCTGCCTAGATCGATGTGTGTGTCCTCAGCTGAATGGTCCCACATTGGGTAACTTCTGTTCCCAGCTTCAGAACATCGTGTTGGACAGGATGGTCCCTTTGTCTGGACCAATTCCAGTCAGGTCTGCTCTGAACATTGCACAAAAAACTTCATTAAAGTGTAAACTACTGTGCAGAAACACTGGGTGGAGTAGAGAGAAAGCATATGGTTGCATCCCATAAAGATTCGATGCTTTGTGAGTTTTCCTATGGTCTGATGATAAGGTAGATCTGCCAGTTCTAGGTGAGAATAAAGAAAGAAAAATAAATTGCATGGTAAAAAAGTCCAGAGTTGCCACTACACTGAATTACTCAAGATGCAGGAACAGCAGAAAACTATAGAAATTGTGAATAGAGAGCATTTAAATATAATCACAGGAAACAGCTTTCTGCCTTTAGAAGAAAAAAAGACTCTCAGAACTGCACATCAGGGACTGCATTGTCATTGTCCTGTGACTGGGGTGTAGCTATCAGAAGTGCTTGGGGCTCCCCTTAGAAATGAGGAGGCTGCTGCAAACTATTTTGTCTCTTTTTTTTTTGTTTTTTAGAATAGCTTGTATTTTATGATTTCTGGGCGAGCTGCAAAAGTCAGTCTAGCCAAACACAGTATGACAAAACTTGATAGCACGACAACTTAATAGTTGTTGTGTTGTTTGGGTCGTGTTGCTGTAGTTGAGAGTCTTAAGGAACCTTGCATTTTTGTGTAGCCTTCCTTTTCTTACTCTTCTCTTTCCTTTTTAAAAGATGAAATAAAAACAATTGAAAACAGTTTGAAAGCCCAGAAGAGGAACCATTTTGCCATAGTGACTGTACTAACAAAATGTATACACAGAATAAACAAATAGAAGCTCAACAAATTTTGAGCTGCTTGCAAAGCAGAAACTGCTTTATGGGCTACAGAGGTGCAGGTGTTTTCATCTTGATTCTTGTGGAGCCATACATGAAAGAAGAGGTATTTCTCTCCTGTGCTCAAGCCCAAAAGAGACATTTCTGCTTTACTTCCAAAGAGGTTATATAAGGGAGTCAAGCCCACTGCGTTGCATTCTGGCATTGACAATTGAAAAATTGGACAGTGTTCAGGGAAGATCAGCTGGATTTTAATGTAGAGTTTGGGGGGGTGGACAGCACATGGAAAAAATGCAAGGGTTGGGAAAAAAAAATGAAGCAGCTGCATGTTTATGTTTTGGCAAAGGGAATTGTAAAAAAGGAGTGTTGTGGACAGACTGTATGCAGAAGAATGAAGAGGAACAATTTGAGCTGGCATACAGGAACATTTGGAGGTGTATCATATTAAAATTGAGAGTGGTTTTGGATGAATATCAACGGTTCCTTGACAGCAACTTGCAGGACAGTTTTTCTCAGGTTAAGTAAGGAGCCCCATTATATGAAAGTAGCTTTAGGAAAACACTTATGCTATGTCCTCCTTACTACCAGTACTGCCTTGCCAAAACAGCAAATACTCTTTTTCTTTAATCTCTCTGTTCCTAGAACAGTATGATTATTACTATTATTGACATGATTAATAGTCTGATCTTTATTGTTCAACAATAATTAAGCAGCATTACCATAAATAGGTGGAATATAGTCTGGTATCATGTTTAAACTCTGCCATTTCAGTTTTAGAAAGGACAAGAGAATGCCTTCTTCAGAAAAGAGCTAGCACTGTTTCTATGTATCAAAAAAAAAAAAAAAAAAAAGCCTTGGAAAGAATGAAACAGGACAAAGACCAAAGCTGTTTATGCTTTCTGTTGCATACAGACTGGGTAAAGCCAGAAGATTGTTGGCTTCCTCTGTCCAAAATGCTAAGCATGGGTTGTGAAATGGCTGCTCTTTAAGCCAACCAAACTGAATACCTAGAGTCTCACATTTCTGTTGTCTAGTGACAAGCACAAATTTGAGCCAAATCCTCCCTTTCCTAAGGTACTGGGGAAAAATAAAGTGAGATCTTGTCTGGCTAGAAGAGATAGCCAAGACATGAAGGGGTTTGATGGCTCCAGAATCAGTGAACTGGCAAAGAGGAGTTTATATAAAGTACATTTAGCTGGTGTGGAGCTATTTGGGAACTCTCACTGACTGGATTTCTGAAATCTCCTGGCTCCTCCTGTTGATCTGCCTGGTGGCCCAGTGTTGACCTTCCTGTGCTTCTTCCAGAATTCTACCAGCTGACTATTGAAAACACCTTCTTTAAAGCTCAGTCCCTCTCTGCAAAAGCAACCCTGTTGTATTCGTCATGCAGAACAATGCCATAAACACTTGAGAACTTATTCTCACATTGGCTTAATGTGTTCATTTTGTTGCCTGAGGGAAAGTGTCCTGAATCTGTTTGCGTGACAGCCTTCAGCAGCGTTCATATTTGCTTCTTATTTTGCTGGCTGTCGTCCTGGTCCCCAAATAAAGGCATTGGAAAAGTAGTGGCTGAATCAATATCTCATTGCTTTGCCCTGAGATAAGAAAGGCAACTTTTTTTTCTTTTTTGTGGAGTTCTGCCAACTGGCTGTCCTTGCTCCTCTCTGTCTTCAGAAAACAGAGCTGCATGCTTGGGGTTGGGAGAGAGGAGATGGGAGAAACTTTCCCCTCAGATGGATTCCAGTGACTTCAGCAGATAAAGGCCCACAGCTGCTTCACATTTAACTGGAAACAGCCAAACTGCAAGATCAATCCAGGAAGCACCTGTGTCTGTGATGATTCTATTGTTGCTGGGTTCTCAGAATCAGCTCTGACCTTCTGCCACGTGCCAAGCCCTGACATGCTGCACACCGTCCCCTTGGCCAGAAAAGCATGCAGCAGTGCTCATTTCCATCAGGCTGCTCTCTCCAAGGATGTGATCAATGCTGCCTTCTTTCAGAATCAGAGAATTCAGGACAAATCAAAGAGTTCAGCACAAGCTTTTACGTCTGCCTGTGTGAGAGTTTGAGAGTTTATTGTAAACTCTCAGATCTCTGCTAGAGAAATTAATTACCCTTGCTCCTTATGTTTGAGCTTCCTGGCCCAGTTGAAGCAACATGTCTTTGCTGCTGTAACTGATTCTTGTCCTTCTTTCTGAAGCAAAGAGCTTCCTCACTCACCTTCTCCTATAGCATCCTACAGGTGTGACCCTGGCTCTGCTGCTCATTGTTGGCTCAGGGTGGAAGTCTTTGCTCCCGTAGGAGCTCCCCTCTCTCCTTCCCCACGGGATGAAAGCACACTCCATCCACACAGTGATGCAGCCATTTCACTCCATCAGGATTCCTAACCCTCTCAAGGAGATGGACAGCAATGGGAAAATGTTTGGCGTAACATTCCCCACAACCCCAGTTTGGTAAACCCAGTTCATGAGATCCCAGAAAGTTATGGATGCCGTCGGAGCCCTCAGGGGTCTCCCAGTTGCCACATTCCTTGGGATGCCTAAACAGCTTCAGCTTTCTGGTGCCTGCTAGTCAGGGTTGCTCCACTCTGCATAGCTGTTAATTTTTGGGATGTGCTAGGGAGAATGTTAAAGTTGTTGTGAAATAAGTAGAAGTTTATTTAGAAAAGACGCAAGTAAAAAAAAAAAAATTATTACGAGAGCTGTGACACTTTAATTGGAAACAACTGAGTTAATTGAGGAAAAAAAACCTGAGAAAGGTAGATTCTGGATCTCATCTCTTCTGAGACAGGGAAAAATGCACTTTTTTTTTAATGTGGATGGAATAATCTCCCCATTGGGATGCTGCAGTTCTTCTTAAGCCTCTTGTAAACCTTTGGATCTTTCACTTGATCTGAGCCTGAGGATCATTCTCCCATCACTAGCTCCCTTCCCTGAGAAGAAAAGCAAATCATTATTTAGAGGGGTTCTCTGACAGCATAATTTACAGTAAGATGTGTATAGGGATTAAATGGGGTTCATCTGCATGCATTGGCAAATTTATTGCCTCATCTAACACTGGAGAATATGACTACTCAATGCTTAAAATACTTTGCCATGAAAATAAGCACATTACATTTCCATGTTCCTGTGTGCCTTTAAAATATCCTCCTTTACAATTTAACTGCCTCTGTGTCTACCTTACAGCCCCAAAGTCTGAGTCAGCCAAGTAACTCTTAGGGAGAAAAACGTGGAAGAAGGTCTCCAAAATGTGGTAGAGAAGCAAAGTCAACTCACAAGTTCTCAGCCATAGAAATTTAATTATCCTGTCACTTCCTGAGCAACACATTACTTAGGGACAGTGTATCTGTGTGTTCTTTAGGGCACCTTTAGACACTGAGCACCTTCTGAGAGAATGGAATTTAGCAACTTGCTACAAAAAAAGTCTGGGAACGAACAAGATAATTGATGGTGTTGGAGTAAGAATACAGAGAAGAACTTCTCAGGAATTTCGTGCTTGACCAGTCCTCCCAGTGGGACATTCACTTTGCTCTCTAATCAGATTTTATCCTTGGCAAAATTTCTGGGTTTTTCAAAAAAATTGTTTCATATTCCATATAATTCTGTTCCTTGGGAATGGGGCCACTGGGGAAACCTGGGCTTGCTTCTTTTTGCTCAAGGGCAGCTTGCTCGCTGAGCTATCCTGAAGCCAGTGCTAAGGTTTCTAGGTTTTTTTGCTGATCTGCAGCCTATCAGTTTTAGGAGATCTGTATCTCATACTCCATAAACTCTCTAATAGTAAACTTACGGAGCCTTGGAGACTTCAAAAGTTCAGAGCTAGTTCTTACCTTATTTCCTAGCCAAATTTCAGAGTTCTTTTTTCCACAGGAGAAGCTGATTTTTCATCCTCTTTCTGCTTCCAGCCAACTCTAACACAGATCTTTTCACCTCAGGTCATGAGTATGAGATGAAAATTTTGGTTTATAGTTATTAGAGATAAAGCTGATCCAACTTGCACTGAAGCTTTTGGCTTCCATCAGTGCCAGTAGCTTTTAGAGGTCATCGTTAATATGAGATTCTTGCTGATCCTCTCCCATCTTTGGTTGTGAGGAGCCATGAGGGAATTGGTGGAAAACTCAGAGTATGTTCACATAGTTGTGCAGATGCCTTCTACAGTCAAAGTAAAAAGACTGGCTTTTCCAGAGTAATGCTCATGGGTGTGTTGGACAACTGGCCCAGTTTGCTTGCAGTAGGTGTCTGGCTGGTTTTAGGTGGCTAATCAAGTTTTACATATGTAGTCATTTTATGAGATGTGTCACTAGGCTCATTTGAACCTTTGGAAAAACTGCACCATCCCCTCCCCAGCGTTCTATTGAAACAGTGAGGTTGTGTGGCTTTGTTTGTGTATTCAGCCTGCGCTTGTCCTGTGGATTGATGGCCTCCACCCCAGCGATATCAATCTGGGCTGAAGTGCAGCTGCACTTTGTAACAGCTCAAGGGGCACAAAGGTATCAAGTGGTGTTGTGTGGTTGGAAAGATGTCGTTTATCTAAGGAAGTTTGTGGTCTGTTTGCTGTCACTCTGTCTTTGCAGTGCCGACTTCCCTTACCTTCACTGTCACGTTGTCAGGCAAAGAGACCTCACACATTAGGACAGATAGCTTTTCCACATCCAGAGCTGGCTTCTTTTCCTTCAGCAAGAAGTCTGGGGGCTGTGCTGCGATCGATAGAGCTGATTCATTCAGCGTGAGTGTAATTGCCAGTAATTTAGCTCGCAGGGAGCTCTTTACAATGCACAAGTTCCTAAAAAAGGAACAGGAAGAAAGGAAGTCAATGACTTTCCTCACTGACACTTTCACTTAAAGTTCCTTCAAAAACAGTCTCTTAGAGAAAAGCAGTCGAGGATACAGTGTTCTACAGAGGAGTTTGCTGAGAAGTACATGTTTCATCTTTCATGAGTGATCATGTTCATAAGACTGTTCTTTGGAGTTTGAATGGGGTCAGAAGCCCTCCAGAACACTATTACGTGACTGGTGGCATCACCAAATGACTCCCTGTGGGTGGATCTTGTTGTGGCAAGCTGTGAAATTTACTGAAACCTTTTTGAATTGCCCCTACAAGTAGAAGGTCACTCTAATGCACGTATGGGATGTGATCTTGTGTCATTTCTTGCCCATTTTGGTGCAAAATAGTCTCACTTTTAATAACTCATGGTATCTCAGCCAAGCCAGGTGACTTCATGCTGGCCACAACCCAGCTTTGGTTCTGAAATGAGTGTGTGGGTGTCCCTTTAGGAGGACGTGGTGAAGAGCCAGGCTGAGATCCATGTGTATCAGCCCCTCCTCCTAGTTAAATGCCAGTAGAAGGAGCAGGAATGCCAAAAAGAGTAAGGTCTTATAACAGTAAGTTAAGGATGGTGAATTTATGAAGCACTTGTCACAGTAAATACCTTAGAAGCCAAAATGCATTTTTGTGTCATGATCATTGAATCATTTTTATGAGACGTCAAAATAAATTCATATGCAATCTGTAAAATTTGTAGAGTTTAATTCATCCAGGAAATCATGTGTTGGGAATACTGTACCCAGATCCAGATCAGATATACTTCAGAGAAGCATTTAGGTTTTAAAATCCTTCCACAAGCTAAACTGATCTCCACAATCTTTGGAGTTTCACCCTTCTCTGGATCTCATGCTCCACGCAAGTGAACACCATGCCAATGTGTTTCCCATTTCCTGGGGATTAAACTGCTGTGTTTGATGACTCAGGACTTTCCAAGGAAGCAGCTCAGTCACTCATTCTGTCTGAAGTGGCCTCAGGTGCCTCAGAGGACATGTTTTCTCTTCCACAGTGATTCATGATTTCAGAGCAGAGGATCAGGTCTCTCTTTTTTTTTTTTTTTTTTGTTTTTCTTCCCACAAAGTTAATTAATAAAACAAATTTCTCTTAGTGGGTGTTGAAAGATTCTGGTTTTCCACCTAACTCCCAAATGGTCTACATTCCTGGAAGAATGAAAAATGGACCTGTGAACAGAAACAGGAGGGAGGAAAAATGGATCAGATGCTGGAGATGGATGTAGGTACAGTGGCTGTCAGGTGACATTGTGGAAGCACTTCCTGAATGAAGACAGCTTCTTGCAGTGATTAATTCTAAAAACACCCCACTGCAGTAATCCAGTTTCGGAATTCATAGGTGCAAATTTAGAAAGTTTGGGGCCCAGGTAGTGTCTGGCAGAAACTGAACTGTCTGGATCTCCCCTTTGACCTCTTCCTCAGGTGGGCAGCCACGTGGAATGCAGTTGTTCTGCTTGTGCAAATTGGGTCTTCTGCCGCTGTCAGAGGCTCCTGTTGGTCAGGAGAAGCACCTGGAGAATTCACCCCCTCGTTGCCACTGTGGACCTGGCTATGCCCATCTGTCTGCCTCATGTAGTCCCACCATAGAACAGAATTCTTCATCAGCATCAAGAATTAAGCCTAAATTTACACCCACCATGTTCATAACTTCTGTCACTTCAGCAAGAAAACATTTGGTCCTACAGGGAACCAGAGTAGACAGAAGGACTAAATTCGGGATATTTCCCCTTCCCACTGCTGTATGGGACATCAGAGCAGTTCACAATTCCATAGTGCCACCTCTCTGCTGGTGGCAGCTTGCAGAGAAAAAGACCTAATTTAGTGCTCTCACTTGTGGGAAAGAGCACACTGAAGTCTTTCTCCATTGATTTCCAGTCAAGTCAGGAATAGTAAGATTTTCCTGCTAACCTGTAGCACTTCAGCAGCAAAGTCTTAGACAGGCTGCAAGTGCTTTAGTACCCAGTGCCCTGTCTGGCGACTAGATTTGCATCTCCTGTCATATGACCCCAGCTTCACATTTCCAAATTACTCTTGCAAAAATAAAGGCAGTCCCAGAAATTCCTCTGTCGGGGCAGCACATCCCTGTTTATGTTTGAAGGGCCGATACCAGTCTGGAGTCCCCAGTGATCAAAGTGCACGTTCAGAGATGAGCCCCGTGTTGTGTTTGAAGTGAGCGCAGCACTTTGAAACGAGGATGAAGCAGGAATAAATCAGGATGAAGGATGTGGGGCATTACCTACTTTACATGAAATCCCTGCTGGAAAGACGTGGCCGGCGTTCCGAAGTTTTCCTTGGAGAGTGCTTGGAAGTTGCACACCAGCCTATTTGTGGAAAGCTGAACAGTTTCCTATTGTCTGTGATGTGAAACGCTTCCCAGACAAACACGTTCCCCATCCACTGAAGAAAAACGATAAAGCCTCGGCAGAGTTGCTGGTTTCTGTTGGCATTGCGCTCTGCTGAAGGCTGTAGTTCATCTCCATGCCAGAGTCATTAAGGAAAGGCTCCGTTATTGAGTCAGACTGGGATAATCTTCAAGGGTTTAATAACGTGCGCCCACATCTCTGCGTCTCTGGGTTCATTATACCCCTGGAATGTAAATCCCAATCCACAGTGGATAAACAAGGTTCACATGGACCCCAAATGCTTTTGTGGTATTGTCTCCTCCTGATTTCTGAAAGGGAAAGAAAACATTGCTGGAAATAAACTCACTGGGGTTGTTTAGCCTGGAGAACAGGAGGACTTTGTCACTTTCTACAGCTACCTGTAAGGGGGTTGTACTGAGGTGGGAGTTATTTGGTCTCTTATCCCAAATAACAAGCAGTAGGAGAACAAGAAATGGCCTCAAATTGTGCCAGGAAGGTTTAGATTGGATATTAGGAAAAATTTCTTCACAGGAAGGGTTGCCACACATCGGAACAGGCTGCCCAGGGAAGCGGTGGAGTCACCGTCCCTAAAGGGATTTAAAGGGTGTGTACATGTGACATTTGGGGACATGGTTTAGTGTGAACATGGCTGTGCTGGGCTAACAGTTGGACTTGATGATCTTAAAGTTCTTTTCCAACCTAAACAATTCTGTGATTCTACAAAGAGAGCAGTAAATCTCTGCTGCTGTAGTGGGTTTAGGTTGTAACATTGCCTGCATTTGTGGCATTTTAAGTAATTTTAAGGAATTATTCCTAACACCCACAGAGTCAAGGCATCATATTCCATCACAAGGAAGATCCAGAAGTCCCCCCATGAACTTCAGAGAGGAAAAACTGATTTTTTAAATCAGCAGTGCTAAGAATCCAAACTGTATAACACCAGGGTGACACTGGTGGTGGTTTGGTCCGGGTCAGTGGGTGGCTCTCCCTCTGCTTCTCTTGTCCTGGCAGGTGCGGGTCTGAAGGACCTTGTTGTGTCCTCACCTCTGACTCCAGTTTGGTTTTTCTGGGTGCCTCCATCCTTCCTCCATGATGCCTCCCAGGCTGAAGACCTCTTCCCAAGAGAGCCTGGTGTGGTTCCACTTGACCCAGCATCAGTGGATGCTGTAGATACAGATTCACTATTTGCCACCATTTTGTCAAAGCAAACCTTGCTTTGAGTTTGTGACAAAGGAATCATCTTTATTCCCTAGAGGCATGGGGTTTCTTGCTAATGTTGAATGAGAATTTTGCACTTATATCAAATTTGTATGTAGAATAGGTTTTAAGTGGGAATTGCAGCTTCCATTGACATGTAGCAGGCACTGAGGTTTTAAATTGCTGAGGCAATTTTAGAAATGTTCCCCTTAAGGAGAAGGGACATTGACTTGTAAGAAAGCAGAGGTAACCAGGGTTTCATTTGTTTGTTTTACAAATGCAGCCATGAATTTAGGGCAATTTCTATGTATTCAAGCATTCATACTGATTGCAGTCATTGCTGAATGGTCAGCAATTCCCACTCATGTCAATGAAAGGCAGCAAATGAAATCCGTAGGCAACCAGAACTGGTTTAAATGAGGTGATAGAGCTGGAGGTTGATTTTGTTTTCTTCTTCTTTCACTACTGGAGTGCACTGTCCCACTTGCCTCCCTCTTTACCTCTCCTGCCTTTCCAAGAAGCCCTGGTGAGTCTGTGAACAACAGACCTGATGAGCTCTAGGAGTCCTGTGGGTTCCCTAATTATTGGACTGTGGTGTATAGAAAAGGGCTGAACCTTTCCTCGTAAGTCCTGACTCCATCGTGCCTATTTTCATGTAAACAAGGACATACACTGCTTTTTGATCTGTGTGCTACTTGGGATAATTCCAACTGGCTGTCAGATGAATTCTTACTAGAAAAGGAATGAGACAGAGGGACAGAGTAGCCTCCTGTTCTGTTCAGAATTAACAGGCTGGTGGGACAGCCCCAAGCACTCACTATCATTGTAGAGAGAGAGTTAGATGAGTCGTTTTACAGTTTTAATTAAAACATCTCACGTGGGGATGATTTCAACAACACTGACTTCCCTGCAGTGTGAGCTGTATTACAGCACCACCTGATGAGAAGTCCTGCTTTGGTCACTCTCAGTGTTCAGCTTTGTGTGGTGATAAGAAGCTAACGTGACTGCTGGAACCTGTGCCAGATGCCAGGCATAGTTTTGATGAGTCTCTGACGTCTGTTACCCTTGGGATATTCCATGTTTTTCCGTAGCTAGGTAGTGCTGCAAGAACTCAGCTGTGACACCCTCTCGGACAACTGGCACTTAGATAAAGCATTTCAAGACAAACAAACAAACAACAGATAAACACATGCACATACAATGGGGGTAGGTGAGCCCCCAGAGCTCCTGTGCAATGAGGTCTCCAGCAGAGTTAGGGAGGGAGGCTGCAGGGGCTGTCACCTTTGTACTGTCTGTCATTGTCTCACACCCTTTGCCTGTCAGCTTGCTGAGATGGAGCTCTTTAATGGATGCATAATTTAATTCTGGGATTCTTAAATGTACCAATAAAAATAATAATCATAGACATTTCAGTGAAGGAGAGATATTTTCCAGGGTCAGTGCAAGTTTTCCTATTTTAAGGAGAAAAGACTTGGAGCCTGTTCCTTATAACTAGGCAGTGAGATTTGCCTGAGTTCATTAAAAATCAGTCTCTCCTATGGCCTCAGATGCCTCCTGGACATTCAAGGTCTGATTTCATAAGTTTCAATTAGCAACCAAAAAAGAGAATATAAAACCGTCTTTTCTTCCTTCAGATTTCAGCAGCAATGTGCATGCTTTATTAATGAAGAATTTTAGTGAAGGATGGCTTTGTCAGACAGAAATGAGCATTTGATACAAGCAGTTTCATCAGCTTGACTTGATACAGAGAGGGAACCCGAGTGAAACCAGGCTAACACATGGAGAGACATTATGTGAAGTCCATTAGCATTAGAGGTGACAGAACAGCATTAGACATTAAAGCAAGTGGAGTTTGGAGGGAGAACTCTTCTGCCTTCATCGCGTTTCGAGGGCTCTGTTCATTACTGTGCAGTGGAAATGCCCACTGAGAGGCTGAAGTGTTCCCTGAATAGGGATTCTGACAACTGTCTTGTTCTTTTCTTGGAAACACTCAGGCACTGTGATATGGGCAAGGCCAATGGGCTCTAACAATATTTTGGAGAAAAGTCAGAGTGTCTCTGTGTTCCTTTTTTTAGCTCAGCAGCCATCAATGGCTGAGCAGATCAGATGTTTTACAGTGTTGGCTACAGAGAAGAAAGGTGGATGTAGTGTCACAGAGATGTGGAGCCTCTTGCAGACATGTCTTCTTATGGCTCTTTGGTTCCACACTTGTGCCTGCTGCTGGATTTAAGTGGTCTGTGTCTCTCTCCTTGTGGTGATAGCAGCTACTTATGAGCCCACGTTATCTGTGTCTTGCAATTGTAAGAGCCTCAGCTGAACAAGGTACTTGAGGAACACAAGCTGCTGTGCTTGTACAGATCTGTGATCCACCCAGTACCTCATTTCTGCCAACTTCCAGGGCATCAGAGGGATGTGCAGGAAACAGCACCGGGCAAGCAGTGAATAATCTGCCCTTAGATTGAGTCTGAAGTCAATGAAAATGTTGTAGTCCCAAGCCTTGCTCAGCTGTGTCTCTGTAGAGAGTTTTTATTTTTAAGATATCATAGAGAATATGGACTCCTGCAGACGTATCTTCTCTCTGGAGGATCCAGCAAAGAAGGGCAACTAAATCCTGGTGGAGACAATCTGAGAGCAGAAGTCAATTTGAATTGTAAATGAGCAAGATACAAACAGTGGTGTATTAGCTGTAATTCTACTGTGGAATCAAATCAAGCAGACAGTTTCGGAGTTTTTTGTCAGTCAGCTTCTTAAAATTCACTGCAAACTCAGCACTCAAAATTTTATTATAAGACACTAAAACATTTTAGTTAACTTTATGTAGCAAGTCTTTGGGTGCTGCATGGACATACAGAGTTGTAATTGGAATGTGAAGGCCTGTCTCTTCTCTGTGAAGGAGATTTCCAGGTGTGCCAGGACAGCTGCGTATCTGTGTGCTCCCATGTTGGACCATGATGCCTGAGCAGGAAAAAAGCCCATCCTAACCTGTGGGATAGGGATGCTATCCAAGGAGCTCTAAGTACCACTTCCATAAGACAGTGAGGCACCAAAGGCAGCCGTAGTGTGAATATTTTGCTTAAGCCAGACTACCCAGGCAGAAATAGCTTAGCACTAAATCGGTATGGTGGTAATCAGACAGTGGAGATTTAGGGAGTAGAGCCTGAGGTGTGGCTTGTGTACCATGAGCACAGAAAGTTCTTATTCATTATTATTATGTGGAAAATGGATAGAAGACTGGAGGGTCAACCCATCCTTCCTCTGGGGGCACAGCCCATCCTCTGGGGCTGGAGTGTGCAGCTCGCAGAGTTTTCATGAAAGATGCATAAACAAAGGATTATTCTGTTCAAGAACTGAACCAAAAAATCAAGAAGGGAAAAAAAGCTCAGAGCAATTTGAAATGGAATATTTTGAGGATGCTTTTGAAGACAGGAATTGGGTTTTGTTGGGTTTTGTCATTTTTATATATTAGTTGGGTTTTTCTTTTTAATTGAGATCAATTTCTGAACAAAAAAGGGCACTTTGTAGCATGTAAGTCTTTGAAAACAGAAGACTAAAAAAAATCGAAGCTTTGTTCAGAAAATGCTGGGATGAAACATTTTCAGTTTTCTGAAAGAATTCACATGAAAATGTGGAGATGACACATTACAAATGTTACAGCTGCCCTCTCTTTTTCCAGCAAATTCAACCTCTCAAGTGCAGAAAGCTTCCATTTCCTTCTCCTGCGCCTTAGACCAGCTCCACTGCTAATGAAACAGAATAGAGAACAAAAGTTTTACTTGTTTCTCAAAGTGGGAAGGAAAACATTATGATCTATGTGAATATCTCCACATCACAAACTTTTCATTTATGTACAGTGTTGTACATATATTTGTGTGTATACTGAGGGCTAAATTCACTCTCACACTGAGATTACAGTTCTTGAGCAACAGTGATTCTTCCCAGAGAAATAGTCTGACACGGATTCCGAGCACAGAGATACCATCCAAGTCTGGTGTGGACTGTAATCTAATTTAACTACTTAACCTAATTTAAGTGCTCATGAGATGTAGTTGACTATGGTGCAAAAAAATGAAAAAACAGCTTTGTTTCCAAATTCTGTTAAGTGGAAATGTTTTAACTTTAGTGTACAGGCCTAAGGCAACTACGTCCTAAATAAAATAACCTCATTATAATTAAGCTGATCAGGTGAGTGAATAATCAGGGATTTCACAGGAGTGATTAGGGATTTCTCTTTTGCTGTCTCTTGAGCCCAAATTCGTCCTGAGTAATTTACAGCACTTAGCCTGAAGCAGCTCAGATAAAGTTTAAGTATGGGGAGAATCTAACTGATCTCTGCTTTGGAGCTATTCTCTTTTGCAGTTAAATGTATTTATGCTTTTCATCTTGCAGGAGGTTATGTCTGTGGTGTCACCTGGTTGTGTGAGTCTGTGCTTGCAATCCACACTTTCCATGACTGGAAAGAGGCCCTATAAACTGTGCTGGGGTGGGTTAGGATTTCTGCCTGCTTTTCTGTTCTTTTGTTTGCTTCTCTCCCAAGAGCTTTGAAAAGCTGAGCTTCATCCTAGCATGGAAGAGAAAAAAAAAAAAA
>VZTJ01001265.1:3723835-3740343 GCA_013397795.1 Orthonyx spaldingii
AACTCCTTGTGGGACAGGACATTGTGGTGCCCATCTTGTGGGTGTGCATGACTCTCCAAGAGATGTGTAGGGAAAGCAAAGCCAGGAGCAGATGTCTGCGTGGCCTGTGGCGAGGGGAGCGAGGGGCTGACGAATTCCTGCCTTGACAAAGACACCCCAACTGGAATTTATGAGAATCCATCTCCAATAAAACGCTTTTAACTCGCTGTCTGGCCGTCATCCAGCTGCATCCCAGGAACGGTGGCATAAGGATGAAGCTGCCACATCACACATTCCTGGCTATCACCGCAGCTTCTCTCTTGATGAAACAGAATCTCCCCTTGTCTGACAGTTCTGAGAACTGAAGCAAGAAAACCTCAGTGGTGTTGCTGTGCTTGGAAGCCCTTGCAAAGCAGGGCAGTCTTCTGAGCAAAACTTTTCCATCGCTCGTGCTGCAAGGTCAGGATGCAAATAGCAAATTGGCAGGCTGGGATTTTAGAAGATTCTGCACATATCCGAGGGAACAGAGATGTTACCGCAAGATTGCTGAAAAAAATCAGATTGATGATTTCGTTGTCTGGAAGATGTGTATCATCAGCAAAGGCATAAAGCAAGGGCAAGTCCCTCCCTGGCCCTGTGGAAGCCCAGGGGAGGCTTGATGGGGCTCAATCTAAACGTTGCTGGTTTCACTCTGGCAGGTCAGGGGCAGAGCCGTTACTGGGGTCTGCCCTGCCTGACCTGTGCAGTTCTAAGCCTGGGAATTATGAAAATAATACATTTCAGGAGTTCATGGTGCTGATGCCGTTTCTCTGACCAGATCCACTCTATAACCCTAACAAATCCCAGCAATGAGTCAATTTTCAGTGGTCAGTGCCAGCACAGAGTGACACTGCAGGCCACAAGGCAGAGAGAGAAATGCTGAGACAGCCTAATGGAGCATCCAGCTCAGCCCAGACAACGTACATGTTTTGTTTTGTTCTTTTAATTCTTTAAAAGAATTAGAAAAGGATGGCAAATTTCACCAGAAGTGAAAGAAAACCACAGAGGTCTTTGTGGAATAAGCATTTTCAAGAACTAGCAAGAATAAATGTTTTCCTGTTTTCACTGTTCTCTGTAGTTTAGGACCAAGCCTTGTAAGATATTTGCTGAGAATCCAACGTTTTCTTACTTTTGTTGTTTTAGAGAACTTGTTTTGCAGGACAGCACATCCCAGGGAAAGAAATTAAGGTCAGAGATGATAAAAACCCACCTAAGGGCCTGAAGTAATTTTAGTTTCTCCAAGACCACCCTGTGTGGGAATGATACATTTAAAAATGGGTGGAACCTCGAAGCCTGGAATTGTATCAAGTTATTCATGAAAAACTCTGAGACCTTTGTGTGGACCGAGATATTTGGGTGGTACTTTCTCACTCTTTCTTCAGAAAAGGCACTGTGGCCTCACAAACTGAAAAGTAGCCTCGCTTTTTCCCTGACTTTAAAAATAACTGTGTATCTTGAAAAGCTGTCTCAGCAGCAGTGAAGGAATGGAAAAAAAGTCCTTTCTATCCCCATGGTTTCATACAGTGCAGCTGTGCTAACAGAGTGCACAGAGACCGAGACCAGGGAAAGGCACGAAATAGTCCATGAAATGAGCAGTTGAATTGAACAGTAAAGCTTCACATAATGCAGAGATCGATGGTCCAGGTATCCGATTGCAGATGGCAAGTTTCTGTCTTTATTTTTTATGGGAAAATTTCTAGAATATTAATAAATTTGAGTCCTTTGTATTCATAAAATTTTTACTGAAATCAATGGGGAAATTATGATCTTACAGGAAATCTATTTTACATTAAATTAACATCTTTATTCTTACAATATATTTGGATGAAATATCCATATTCTGTTGTGATTTTACTTCTGGTAGAATGTCTATAGGATGACAGTCATATTTGAAAATAATCAGGCTGATAATGAATTAATTGTATTTTTATAATATTTGTTATTTTTATTGTAATTAGTATTTCTATATATGATCTAGTATAATTATTGTAACTGATTTATTAAATCAGTTTAAAACTAACTTTCGTTTTTTTGAGAGGCGCAAGCATACATCAACATACAGCCTTGAACAGCCCCTCTTAGGTCTTGGTGCAATTATTAGCAGTTACTAATAATTAAAAAAATATTAGTGCAGGAATAATGGAACAACTATCAACCAAATGTAATAAGCAGTTGCCACAGTGGAGCTATTCCCTCTGACTCGGCCCTAACATGCTGGTGGTTAGTTTATAACCCTCTTTAGGTTACAGCATTTTAACGTTTCTCCAGTGTTTATTTATTCTCTTCCCAAAGAATGTTCTGAAATATCAAGTTTACAACCTGTGGCTCATGTGATGGTAGTGGAAACAATTAAGCCAGAAACTTTCAAAGCCACCACTGGGATTTTGATGCCCAAAGTCATTAATTTTAATAAGAAGGGAGCTGCCAGTCGTCTTAAGTGGTTTGTAAAATCTCAACCCATAAAAACACCTCTCTACTGGTTCCAGTTTACGGGGAGCTCAGAGCAAGGTAAACACATGTAAGAAAATAGTAGGTGTTAAAAGGTGGAAAGTACGTGTTCAGATATCCCTAAGACCACTCAAGGAATCAAAGGGCAGCCCCAGCCTTGAGCTGGAGCACTGGGGGGCTGCTCCTGCCTGCAGCATCTCAGGGAATTACTGACTGGCCAGAACATCAGGCATGGAGAAGGAAGTCACTGGAAACCAAAATCCTGGCTACAGCTCAGTTCCAGTGGCTTCTGTCACCCGTTGGTGGCTGCTGCCATCGCAGGGACCCACATGGTATCTGTAGGTGCTTGGTCTGGGTCCTTCCTACCTGCCTAAACTGTCCTGTCCAAGTTCACACAGTGTTACCCTCCACGCTGCTAAACGGCTGCATTTGGATGTTGATGCTTCGCTGATCCACCATCATGGTTGCATAAAAATTAAGAACTCTCCACTGTGGCCTGAGAGACCCCCCCCCAGTGCAAACCCGTGAGCGCCTGTCCATTTATGTGAGTCTGGAGATGGGTTTTGCTTCAGCCATGAGCCTGTGCCACAGCTGAGGAATTCTTAAAGGCTTTGGAGGGCACCAAGAACTCTCAAAGGAAATTGCTGCACTGGAGAAAACTCACCCTCAACACGAAACATGAAAGAAAGTCTTAATGGGGGAAAAATTTGGAACCAATCAATCTGTCTATGATATAGAGAATGGAGTGAGTATGAATGAGTTTGAAAAGAACTCACTGGGAGTCTCAATGCTTGGGAAAAGATGGATAAAATGGGATTTTCTTGTGTCTTTTTTTAATAAAACCAACCATAAAGAATTTTAGAATTTGTTTTAAAAATCTTCCTTTTTTTCCTCTATCTGCTGTATAATCTCTGAAGAACTTCATGAACATTGGCTACATGCGCCAAAGTTATGTAATATTTGCCAGTGATTCTTGTAGTAGCAATAATTAATTATCAGTTGGTATTGGAAAGACTTTTGGATAAAACACAATGCAGTGGAAATAGAGGTGACCATCAAGACTGGTATTGTAACAGACTTCTAGAAAGTCAAAAAGAAAAAAGCTTCCATTAGTAGTAGATGTGACTTTTTTGGAAGAGAACACAATGTTCCATAAATGAAACATGTGGTTTCACTTGCGGCACATTTTGTACATTGTCACCAATGAAGTTTAGGATTTTTTATTACTTTTTCATTAAAATGTCTTACTGGTTTCACTCAGGAGGCAAAATTTTTCACGTGGCTTTAATTGTTTCTGTCATAAAAGTCATAGCATCTATGTAATAGAAATAGTTTTGCAGACCACAGCTTCATATTGCCTATTAGTTCTCTCCCATTTTCTGTATCTACAACTCATTGGTGCATCCCAGGGACAGGAAAAGTTCTTGCAATTAAGACTGAATATGAACTTCCACTGAAGTTAGTGCGGAAAAATAACTTTATATCAGGCCTGGTTTATTAGATTTTTGTTTCAGCTATCTTAGCTTACAATAAGTTCACATGGCTGCATACCAAAGGAGAGAATTTATATTGACTTTCTTCTAAAATCAGTGAAACTCTAGAAGATGAAAATAAAAAGTCCTTTTTCTGCATCATTCCAGTCTGTACAAGAGGTGGTAATGTTTCAAACACCAGTGAAGAGCTCTGGCAGAATTGTTTCAAGGAGGCTTTGGACAGGTCATGTACCCCATTTTTCTTCATTACCTGCTGGAGTTCAGGTCTCACATATCCCATCCCAGCAGCCTAGCTTCCATGTTTCCATGCTTTTGTCATCAGTCTAGGCTTCCTTGTCCCCAATCCTGACTGTGTGAGGAAGCATAATTCTTGTTGCAGTTAAAATTATGACTTTTTTTCTATACATGATATGCAAAGTTGGGGGAGGGGGGGAAAACAAACAAACAAAAAAAAAAAAGAATGAAGAGTGAGTGAGATAACTAGTGTTATCTCATTAAAGACCAGCTTCTCTTCAGGTACCTGTTTTCCTCAAAGAGAGTCATTTGCCTCCTTAGAGAGGGTTTTGTCTTTTGACCTTCAGCCCAGCAGGGGAGGCAACGTTGACCCCTACCACAGACTCTAAGGCCTCTAAAAAGTAATTAAAATGCCAGAAGACAGCAACAGTATATCTGTGGCCTTTTTCCTTTTTTTCAGTTAGGTGTTTACTCAAAAGCTTCCTAGGAAATGCCACTGCAGTCTTTCCTTGCTGCGCCAGAGCAAAAGCCTTGTGCACCTTTTCAGCAGTCAGGGGCACCCACCAAGCAGCACAGCCCTCTGCTTTCCCTTTGTTTTGGCCCCATTCCTCCTTTACTCATCAAATATTTAAACGTTGTGTTTTGCAGTTCAAGGACGACAAAGACAAGCCCAGCCTTGGAGGGACCCTCAGTGACAGCCCTGCCCGCTGTCCAGCTTTCTGAGCAGGTCCCACTGGCGTCTCCTTCCCTGAAGCCCCAGCAGATGGACGAAGAAGACAGCCTGTCTCCTCACCTCTTGCTGCCTGACAGCATCAGCCAGCTGGAAGAGTTTGGCAGGCAGAAGAAATGGCACAAGAAGCAGCACAAACACCATCGCCAGAGGCAGTTCAATGACCTCTGGGTTCGGATAGAAGACAGGTGAGTCATGGCTCTTGTGGTCCCTGTCCTCCTCCTGCTGGCTCCTAACCAGATGCTCTTTGCAGATCCCAGCTCTTGTTGATTAGACCACAGGGAGGGTTGGTCAAAGGCTCACTGGGAGACACAGGGAGTGAGATGATGTGTTTGTAGCCTGATGGAGAGCTAGGAGGAAAGTTCATAGGCATGTTTGATCTAAAAGTAAAGAGGAAAAAAAAGGTAATGCTTAAAATATTTAAAATACACAGAAACAAAACTTGTCAGAGTGAAAAACAGGAAAGGAATGACAACAGAAAATATTCTGTTTGTCCTTTTTCTTCCAGTAATTATTTTCCAATCTGTACCATCAGTTTTTAGCCCAAAGGCTTGCCCATTTTCCAACCATGCAGAATATTCCTGGGAGTTTTTAAGATCCTGACAAATCTGACTTTCAACCTTCTTAACTGTGTTCTGGGGCTGAAATGTTTTAACATCTCAGACTGCATTGAAAACAGCAAACTGAAGCAAAATGAAGTACTTAACTAAATCCTCTATGTGAAGAGAATGGAGGTAGGCACTTTTCCATGGCTATTCCAGTCTTGGTCTGAGGTTAAAAACTCCCATTCAGTGTTTGAATAAGAGCCTTCTTGTTTGCCCAGGGCTTCTCAATGTGTGCTTTTAGGATTCCTGGGCAATTTATTCTCCCACCTCTAAAGCTCTTAGTGCCTTTATCCAGCCAAGTCATGGGCAGATAAACAGCCACAATGTTTACAGATCTTCTAACAAGTAAAAGGAATTAAGTAATACGTTGGGAACTGGCTGCCCACCTACACATATAAGGATTGTCTTTGAGCATTACGTATTCCCATTTTCGTAGCACCTAAATTCCTTTAGGTGTCTCAGAGGTTTCTCCCTTTGCTAAGAAAACAAGCTTCACATATTTGTGTTTTCAGATTTTTATTATTATTGCTATTAGTTTTATTCATTCTTTTTAATGGAGCAGTTACCTCATTTTTTGTAGTTTATTGTTTTCTCAGGGTGAATGATGTAAGGGTTGCTATTAAGGTGGTGCATATTAATCTTAATATGTAATAAGGCTATTTCTGAGGTCAGTGCCAGCCTTGTAAGAAGGATTCGTGTGTTTTCTTTTCAAAGTGTGTTCAGTGATTGGATCCTCTCCACAGAGGATGTTTAAGCATGAACTGAGTGGCATTTGGTTCAACTTAGCTGATTGCCTCAAATACAAGGGACTTTTCTGTCCTTCTGCCTGGGGCTGCTGACTTGTGGTGTTCCATGATGTCCCAGCCTTTCACAAGGGTCTGGTCCAGTTCCTCGTGTGTTGTACAAGTGAGATGCTTAAATAGATCTGGTGGGAGCCTGGCAGTTGGGCACAATCCTCCTACCTCTATCCTATCTATCCAGAAAGGGTATTGGGTATTGGCAGAGGAAATGTGCAGTTGCGAGCTTAAAGTGCTGCTTATGGATTTTTGCGCCTTTTGGTGGTTTTATTAAATGTTCCTAGGAAAGGTATTTCGAAGGTAGTTCTGAAGGTTAGAGTTAAATTGTTTGCTCTTTGCTCCTGTGAGATTTCATCTGAATCAAAGCCTTTTATCCCTCTATTTCCATTTCATAAGGATGGAGATTGGGATGAGGAAACACAGGTTTCCGCTCCCACCATGCTAGCGATGAACCAGACGCTGTGTGTTGCCTGCCTTGCTGAAAGATCCCGGGGACATATTAGTGGGAGATCACAGGCCTAGAAATGAGGAAAGGCTGGAAGAAGGGAAGCCTGCCTTAGTGCTTTCAGATGGTTTTGGTGCTTCTACAGTTCTGGAGTAACTTCTGGTGTTTTCCTGGAAACAAAGCAAAACAAAAAATGCAAAACACAGAAAATACAAGTTCACTAAATCAGAGACTCGCAACCAGCTCTGGTTTCCCCATAAATTGGATGGGGTCTCAACTTTCATAAACCAGCTGCTGCATATTGTGCTTTTGGCAGTTGGGTTTCATCAGCATTAATTGCAAGCTGGACCCTGCACAAAGCAATAAACAGTGAGTTCTCTCTAACTGGTTCCTTTCTGATTGGCAAGAAAAGAGCAGAAATGTGTGTCTGTGACCAGACCTTGTATCGTGATCATTTTTGGGAGGAAACAAGCAGGGTGGCTGATCATTTGGGCAATGGAATATTACCTGTGCAAGGTAGAAACGTGGACTTCTTTGCATTGCCTCAATAATGTTTCAACAGTGAGACTTAGCACTCAGTTTTGAAGGGTGATTGGTGTACTAGGAAGTTTTCACTCTGGCCTGTCCCACAGATCCATTGTGCATTTGCATACACTTCAGTTGGAGTCCCCCATGTTTATATGGACTGAGGGCTCTGCTTTTAATATTATCTTGAGCTATGGTCCTGTATTTCCAAATGGTTCTTCTTCCAGTTCCCTAACTCACCAGTTGTCACCTGCAACTTGAATTGTTCACCTTTGAGACAAAGTAGAGGGATTTAGGTCTTTGTTATGGCTTTTGGGGGAAAGCTGCATAAAGCTCATTGTTTCCATGCGAGGTCTCCAGAATTCAGCTGTTGGAGCTGCCTTTCAACCTGAAAAGTCAAAGAGAAATACACAGGTGGAGGACAAATCCAGGCGAATTTAAACCAGGTTATTGATTCCTGTATGAATGTCATTGAACTGTGAAATGACCGTGGTTCATAGAGCTCTTTTCCAAAGCTTTATTGACCATGGATTAGAGGACTTTATGAGCCATGAATTGCAGGGCTTTTATGGACTACGCATTTCTAGGCGATCTCATACACTTCCATGGAAATCTTAGGGTGTTTTCTTAAGCTACCAACACAGAAACAAAGGAAATGAACACAGGAGAACAATCTTAAAGGAACATCAAAGGTCTGACTCCAACCTATAAAAGCCAGGAAATCCATAATTAATGGTTCCACTAAGACTTCAGCTCTCACAGTCCTTCGGTCTGATCCAAGGTTATAGCTACAATCTGAAATGGCCTAGTGAGAAATGAGTCATCATTTAATGCCACACATCATTATTAGTATTTACTTTCAGTTATACCTTGGAGATTGTCCTTTTCTTTTTGTTCTGTCTTAACAGCTGAGGCACTTGAGTTGGCACCCCTGGGTGGACAGTGTTTAGATTTGTGTTTTGGAGGGTTAGTGCTGCTGTGGAGGATGAGAAAGCTTCTGCTCTGTCTCCTCCCTGTTTTTGACAGAGCTAAGATTTGCTGATCTCCTGGGTAATCGGCAGCACTGAAGGCTATTAAAAAGTACAAAATGCTGATGAAATGTGTGGTTTCCTCTCCCTTCTGCCTCTTTCCCCCAAAATCTAAACAAACTGAAAAAGTCCTGCCTGACTGCAGTTTCTGTTTGAAATGTCTTGTCAAGAATCAAAATTAAATGGAGATTTCAAGTAGCAAGATTTTTTTTTTTTCAACTGCTTGATTTTGCAGAAATGTGTGGATCTGAAGTCTGTCCTTGGGAGGAATTTGAACTTAGACAAAACACAAGCCCTGGCTATCTCCCATAGCCAGAATCCAGCTGGGGCAGCAGGGAGGGAGGGCAGAACCCTCAGGCTGCAAGGCTGCAGTTTGGCACACAGAGTGTTATTGTTCCTGTTGACACTGTGTTAGCTAGGCTTCCCTATGTAATACAAATAATTAATTACAGATCATTCACTGGCTTTTTGTGATGAGATGCTCAGTTAATTGAAAGAATAGAGAAATGCGTGTGAGGTTTCAGAGTGGTCAGTGAAGGGCAGGTCAGGATCACACCTTGGTTGTTGCAGGCAAATGGTTCAAGGCTACCAACAAAACCAGCCCAGGAGAGCAGAGAACCTCTCCCAGTTGCTGGGGGGAGTTATCCATGGGCCTAAGGCAAGGAGGGAGGAAAGCTCCTGGGAGAAAGGAGGGAGGGCAGTTATTAACTGGGAGGTTGTTTTGGGAGGGGTGAGGTTTGGAAGGAGCACTGGCAGCTAGGGGATGTGAAAGACAGAAGGACAGTGGTGGGAAGAAAAAGTAGAAAGGATGTGATGGGCAAGTTAATTCCCACTGCCGAGGAAGAGATCTGGGTGAAGGTGGCCTTTGGAAAGAGAACAAGGACACACACACTTCCACAGGAAAGAAATTAAAGAATTGTTCTCAGAAGAGAAAAAAATATATTCTTGTCCCAGATGTAAGCTCAGCCCTGCAAAACTTGCCATTAGTGGGAAATGAAACAAATTCCCCTTGTAAGTGGAAATGGCAGCTCTCTGATAGCCCAGTGCAGACTATTCAACCCCACATGAATGCAATAACATCACAAATATCAATTTATTTTGGAAGAAGCAGTTGTTTTAGGGGGGAAAAAATGTATTCCAGTGATGGATGAAGGGAGACAATATGTAATAAACTACACTGAGTTTGCCTGTACAGAGTGAACCTTATCAGTTTGGATGGAATTTAAGCACTTAGCCTGTTATCCTTTCTTTCAAGACAATGCGGTGATGGAAAACAGAACTCTGTCAGCTCAGACAAACTTTTAATTCCACTTAACTGCATCTGAAAGGTAAATTTCAGTAAATTAATCCAAATTGCTTCCTTTTCACAACACATGGTGCTGAAATACAGTACTTAACTTCATTAAAGAAAAGACTGCTTTTATTTAGAGGGGACCTAGACACCTTTGAAGTCTAACAGGTAAATTGTGGTCAGATGATTTCCCTCCATATGGTAGCTTTGAGCTTGAAATTTCCATCACTGGGGCCTTGTTTGTTTAAATTACTCTGTCTGCCTCCCTGGCCAGGACACTGCTCGGGGAGTGCCTCTTGATGCTCATGGAGAGGGGGATCGCTGCCTCCTCCAGCCAGGGAAGCAGTGTCACCTTGGCTTTTATTTGCTCTGTGTTCAGCCAGAAATGGGGACACAGCTTCAGGACCTCTCCAGTTTGTACTGAGCCTTGTCTCCCTGTGGGATCGCCCCAGCAGCCAGGAGCAGCAGGAGCAGAGGTGTGGTGGGAGTCCCACCTTCCCTCCCTTGTCACACCTCGCTGCTGGCTGGGGCTGCACTGGGTTGTGTGGCCCCTTGGCTTTCCTCCAGCACTTCTCTCTGCCATTTCCTTCGCTGCTCTCCCGGCAGGATTTCCTTCTCGGGAATCTTTCCTGGTCGCAGTGAGTGCCCCCAGGCTCCAGGGCGTGGCATACAAATATCTGCACTCATCAGAAGAGCATCAGGGTTTGTCAGCTTGGGTGCAAGAGCTTTCTGTGACACGGAGTGGTCCCAAAACAAATGCTCCCTCCTGGTTCCTTGGTGGAAGGTGAACCTTTATATCTTGAACTGGCCTAAATTCTGCTCTTAATTTGCCCAATTTTTTTGAACCCCGGTGTATATACAGTGTCCATAAGTAGACATTTTGGGCAGTTTAGCAGTGCATCAGTTGGTCCTTCTTTCTCCCAGCATTTCCTGCCTCTCTCAGACATGCAATCTTGCTTCTGTTAAGGTGTCCTCAGCTCCTGAGCAGAGAGCCAAGTGTAGGGAATACTGCATTTTCCCCCCCTTAGTTTTTCCTGTTTCCATTTGATCCCCCTTCATGGTGAGCAGATGGCTCAATGCCTCCTTTAAACAAGCACTGGCTCTGGCAGTTCTGTCATCATGCCCTTTGCACAGCCCCAGGTACACAAGCCCTCCAGTGAAAGTAAAATAGGAGCACGGTGTAACTCAGAGCAGTAAAAACAAGAGGCAAATCTCCTGACTGTAACATATGATACGGTGATGACATATCCTCCCTCCCTAGATGGTTTTTATTGAGGCTTCTTGGATTATCAGGCTGGTCAGAGTGCACAGAATGTATTCATTAAAGCTGTGGAACCTGGGCTCAGCACACAGCTCTCTAATGCATCTCAGTAACGATGGGAAGTCCTGACATTCGTGTCCAAACCTGTAGCATCTCCATGCTAATAGACCTTCCCTGTCAGCTGGCCATGACTGATAACTTCTTCCCTCTTGTAAAGTCAAAGAGTTAATTTGTTATCCTCCAGATGGGGCTGAAAAGATGTGCAGCCTCACTTTTACCTGCTAAGCACACGAAAAGATCCATGTGTTTCACTTTGTTCTGTTGTTCTTAATAGTATGCTGCCACTGTGTGATGAAACAAACACAGATAAACTTAGAGAAAAGCAAGCAAAAGCCTGGCATATTTACTTTCACTATTGCTTAAGTGTCTCAGCATCAGCATGACCAACTCATATGAAGCAGTATGCAAATGCTGTTTTAATGAAAGCTATAAATACCTGAAAGTAAAGTCATTAAAGAACACAGAAGACTTTTGGAAATGTAATTTGTGTATAGATTTCAGTTTTGTTTCATTAAACGAAATTCTCTACTGGTAATGCGTTAGGTATTTTATTTTAGTGAAATTTAAATCCATCATGAATATTAAATCCATATTTCTGAAGTAACCAAACTGGAGCACACAAGTTAGGATTTTTGAACAATGAGGTATTTTTCAGCACTGGATATCCAAGGGCACTTTCTGTTCCTTCCTCCTCAATGCTGATTAAGACTGAAAATACAATGCAAAATGTTTTATGGAGCCTGTGAAGAGCTTTATTTTCCCTTCTTGTTTTCTACTTCTCATTTGAGATGTGTTGAGCAAAGGTAGTCTATAATACCTTTTTATATCTGTCCCAGCTTGATGTATTTCTGACTGGGGCTGGACACATTGCTAGCTTTGTTAAGCTGCCTAAGATCTGTCTGGTGCAGCACAAACAAAATGTTTGCTTAAGATTCAGTTTCAAGAAGCAGCAGCAGCTGAGTTTAGATGATCTCTTCCTCTGTCATCCCCACTTGTTGTGCCTTTTCTCAGCCAGTGCAGCCTCATTTCCTCATCCACTGCCAGGACTCCTACAACTTGTTAACTTTTCAGTTCCATCTTTCTCCATTTCCTGCTTAAATATTCTCTTCCTCCAGTGCTCTTTCTACCTGCCTTTTTTAACTCTGGCTGCACATGCTTGTATGGGCCATGGAGAAAGGAGTAGGAAGGGAGCCCTCCTGCATCTCCATCTGCTGCACTCACCTCCACCTCTGAGCTCACTTTGCAGGCGGCTGTGATGACACAAACCCTGCACTTTGCTTTGCAGTCCATCCATGCCAATTAAAAGTGTGGGATTTTGGAGCCTGCAGCCTTCAGCAGAACCTCTTTGAGATGGGGACATGTCTCACTTGTGTATCATATATCCTTGTCACGTGGCATTAATGCAGACTGCAGTAAGTAGCAGACTGAGCTAGGCATTCTTTCTCCTTCATTTTTTAACCAGGAGGTGCATCTCCTCCATGTTATTTCATCATCTTTGCTTTTCCTACCATTTTCACATGTGTGTCCAACTGTGCTGCAGACTGGATAGACAGCATGGAATCCATTCTTTGCTAAATTCGTGGATATCATAAAGCAGTCCAGGCTCTTTCTGGTGATGCTTTTCCTTCTCTTAACAACTTGGCAGCCTTGTGGGCAGCCTCTGTGGTGGTGGCCAATGCCAAGAGTGTTGGGGTGAACTGTGGTCTAGACACCTACAATAATAAGTCATTAACAAAACCTTTATGCTCCTGCACTGGCTCGGTTTTGTATTTCTCAAGCGTCAGAAATGCACTTATTTGACACTAAGCTGAAGAAAGGGTGCCTTTGGTTACAAATGTAGGAGCACGTTTATTTTACCTATACCTTGTTTTAATGTTAGTATTGAGCTACCGTGGTCAAATAGGTTAGACTTTGTTTAAAGTCTTGAGATTCCCATCCACAACTACTCAGTCATAAAAACAAGGCCTCAGGATTAGATTTATAGTACAAAGTGTCTCCTGTGGAGCGAGGCAGAAAAGGAGGGTGCTTATTTCACTGGAAGAGTTAACACTAAGTGAGTTTGACTGTCTTCTGTGTTAATGCAAGGCTTTTTCCCCAGCTATTTTTAGTCTGTTCCAGCAGTGTGTGTCCCACTGTGGTGTGGTATGCACGAGCTTTGCTGTGGGGTTTGCAAACACTTGTATTGCTGTGTTGTGAGAACAGAGCGTTTGTGTGTCGTTGGAGTGTGTGTTCCTGAAAGGAAGGGCGGGCCACGCATGTGATCCGTGCACGTTTTTGTTGTTGCCTGTGAATAACCATGTACAGCAAACGGGCCCTGGAAGAAAGCTTGTTAGCAGATGTCCTCATGGCCCTTTCAATTTATAAATATGAGCCTTGACATTTATATTTTCCATGTCCAGGGCTTTCACAAGCCAGATGTTCTGAGCGTCGGCTTCTTGGAGTCTTTAACAATGACTCCTCATGGCTTATTGTCTATTGCACACACACACACAGAATAAAAGTTATCTGGCTCTTATCAAACAAGTAAGATGGAAAAATGCACTGAGTACCTTCAGGTAATTCCTCTAAACCTGAACTGCATTTTAACGCAGCTCTACAAAACTCTTTGTGTTCACTCATCTGAAAAGTAAGTTGTCTGGTTTAACAGGCAGAGAAAACTCAATACCCAGTAGCACATTTACCCAGCAGTTTGGGGTGGGTGAGGAGTGTGGTTTGTGTTAACTCACAAGGCTGACTGCAGTTGCAGACACTAAAAAGTGCTGAATGGGCTCATGCCCAGGCTGCGTTGGATTCCTCAAACACATGAATGGGTAGTAAAGCACCTGCACTCCCTATATTGCAGTTCTGGATACAGAGGTTTTTCCTTTGGCAAGGAAAAAAAATGCCAGAATAAACCTGCTCAAACACCACAGCCCCAAGCTGGAATTTTTTATTTGAGTGACCTACATATCTAGCAGTGTCTAAGCCCTGAAAATTGCAAATCTGCTGTTCCTCTTAGCAGAGTTGTATAAAATGCATAAAATATAAAAAAATTTCATCTTCCAGTGAGTTACCATAAAGAAAGAGAAATGTCTTTAAAATTCAGTGGAAGTGCAAGCACACAACTCAGTCAGTGCTAGCCCAGAGGAAAAGGTAAGGGATGTGGGATTTATTTCTGGTTCTGATATTCCCCTTCTGACTAGTGAGTTTCATGCCCTGGAAAATGAAGTGAGGAAAAGTATGACAGGGAGTAAGGCCACATTACTGTTGTGGTGGGCAGCTGCTTTATAGGAGGGGTTTAACCACAGTTATATTGTGGTATCTAATAAGACACATTCATTGTAGAGTGAATCAGGAGGAAATTGGATTCCCTTATACTCCCAGGAGCGTGGGGTGCACTGTGGGCTGGAAAGCCAGCAGGATCCCAAAGGGCAGCTTTGGTCTAAGTCCAGTTACTCATTGGGATGAAGGAGAAGTAGGATTTATTTGAATTCATATGGTTTTAATGCTGTAAAAGCCGGGTTCCTGCAATTATGAAAATGCCAGGCCAAATTCAGATTTCGCTCAGATCAGCTCTTCACAATTCCTGAATAACTTAGCTGAACAAAGTGAGCTTTATACCTGGGGCCCAAGCCCAGGCTGAGAGAGCCAGGCTTAGTGCCTGGGAGCTGCTGGGTGCCAGGGATGCCTGGTGTGGCAGAATCATGGAGAGACGTGCTGCAGACCATGCTCTCTGAAGCTCAGTTCTGCAGAGACACTTCAGGGTCTGGGTTGTGACACCCAGCAGGGAAAGGCTTTTCTGTCCTGCCAGCCCTGCAGGCCAGCAAGCAGCTTTTTATGAGCCACTGATGGCATCTCCAGGCTTTCAGAGGGTTTGGAAGTGCTTGAGGAGAAGGGGTTGGTACTGTGACTGGTGTCACCATATTTGCTTTGCCAGCAGCAGGAGGAACCCAAACCTTGTGGGCAATGCAGCACTTCAATGTCCGTGGCTTTTCTGCCTGGTAGATGTGCTCTATGAACCTTTTTTTATTTTATTTTATAGGTGAGTCTGTTGGCAAGGAAAAGAGGCCAATGCTTTTATCCAGTGGTACAAGCTTGAGTTCAGTACTGCTCCAAATAACAGGTTCAAAGATCTGACCCAACCTTGATTATTCTTACTAAGAGAGACACTGGAAAAATACAAGCAGCGAGCAAGAAAGTGAGCCCAGTGAATTAGAGAGAAAAATGTGATACACACTAAGCAAAGAGAAAAACTGTTACATGGGGACGGAAAAAGAACAGGGAGAAGGAAAAAGAAAATTAAAATCAAGTGGAAAAATTCAGTATATTGGACATTCATTTAAGTTAGTTTATATTTTGGTTGTTCATTCTGTTCCTTAATACATTGCACAGACATCTCTATAGCTGAAATAATTTTATCTTAGAAAACAGTCTCAGAGAAAATACTTAATTTGACAGGATGTGTTAGGTATTTCCCCACTACCATCTTTTCTAAATCATTTTAAAATCTGGAGGTGAAAGTCGATATCTTTTACAGTGCTGAACAAAAAGGTGACAGGGTCAAGTATATACATCTCTATGAATGTATGTGTTCCCCAAGCACATCTAAACATGCACGGTTAATTCTGTGCATCTGCAAAAATTGTTTGAGCCATAGGGCCCACACAGTGCCAAACAAACACTTGAGTACACAGAGAAAAGGGCAGAGAGAGTCACTCTGGTTCTAATTAATTTAAAGGTTGAGCTCAAGATGTAAAATATGGATTACGGTTTTGACCACCCCAAAAATATAAATTCTTTTGCATGTGGGGCTGTATTGGTGAGAGCAGGCAGTTTGCAAAATACAGGCAGAAAATAGATATTCTGCTCATGCTTGGGATTGGTTTAAAACCACCTGATTGCAGCTCCATCAAATTAACTCCTTACGTGCTGCATATCAGCAGGATGCCCAAAAATCTTCACTGGCAGGATTTTTCCAATACTAAGCCCATCTGTGTTTGTGCCCTTGATGTTCTTGCTTACTTTGGCTGCAGTAACTGCAGTCATTATCTGTGCAAGGAGCAGTGGAGCAAGTCCGTGGTTGTTGGAGCCGTGGTGATGAGTGCCTTAATTGCACACACAAATCAGGTACACAGCCAGATGTGTGCAGGGCTGGGGGCGACACTGGGGGTGGTTTGGAGCCCACATCACTATTTAGACTCTCGTGAGCACATCCTGGCTCAGATGTCAGTGCAGAAATGGTGGAACAAAGGGCTCTGAGCTATCCCCTCTTAGCAAGGGCCGGGGTAAAACTGGGATGCATTATCCCAGCTCTGTGATTGCCTCGTCCCACTGCAGAATCACAGGGGATATTCTTAGGATCTTAGAGAATCATCAAAGCATTTCTTAGAAGGGCAAAGGAAAGAGCTGATGTTGTCATCTCCTGTCTCAGGACCACCCAGACACTACTACAAATCATGGGTCTTCAGCTACAGTATCTTGAATTACTGTTCACAGGGATTTTAAAGAATTCAATTTCTTTTTTTTACCTCTTTTCTTTTCTTTTTTTTACGTCTTTTTTTTTCTTTTTTTTACCTCTTTTTTTTTCTTTTTTT
>VZTJ01001265.1:3740378-3785845 GCA_013397795.1 Orthonyx spaldingii
TTTTTTTTTTTTTTTTTTTTTTTTTTTTTTTTTTTTTTTTGAAGGATGACATGTAGTTTCCTGATGGGCTGGTTTTAATAAGGTCAAAATCTTTGTTGTTGCCAAATCAGAAAAGAATATAACATCTTTTAGTCATTAGATGGGAATGGGGTAATTACTCAGAGGGTGTGCTTCAAAGGTTATTGGTTTTTACAACATTCTGTGTTTTTACACCATCCTGCAGTTGTCTGGGAAGAAGCAGCAGGCCTGATTCTGCCACAGCCACAGGTGTGGGTGCAGGATTTGTACTCACAGGGTTTTCCTAAAGGACTTTGGGGTGGGATGCTAAAAAGGGCCATGCACAGTCTCCTCTGGGGCTGGGGAAAGCTAAATCTGACCATGAGGTGCAGGAATCCTTCCCACACACTGGAAATTCACCTCAGAAAAGCACCCTTAGGCTATGCTGGAGTGGTTTCTCACCTGCTCCTTCCCTGCCTGCTGGATGCATCCTCCTGTCCACCTTTGCCTCGCTGTTCCCCAGCCCTCAGACTGCATTGTTGTGACAGCAAACTCCCCTTTCCCAGTCTCAGATGCAGCAGACCCCATCCATTCCTGTCCCATCCCTGTCCCCTCCTCTGGCCCCACAGCAGATGATCCACTTTGCCTTAACAACGTGACCTACCTGTGGCTTTAGGCTGCCCCTGCTCAGCTTTGCTGCAGGTCAGTGTCTCTCCAGGGCTGAATTTGTCATCACAGAAATGTTTTGCAGGTGGCCTGAGCCATCGGGACCTGCAAATCAGAGCGAGAGCCTGCAAAACACTTCAGGTTGGGTTAATGCTGCTGGTGTCACACGAACGCTCCAAGGTCCTGACTCAGAGCAGTCAGGGGAGTCGTAGCAGTAAAGTGATTTAACGAGGTTTTGATGGTTCCTCAGTGGGTGACTCGGGGATAAAAACCAAATCTCCTGGCTTCCAGCCCACAGCCTGTCCTGAGAGGGGCCCAAAACTGCACCAGAGGAATCTGAGCTGCATTTCAGCATTCAGCCCCCTCCTGCTTACACCATCACGGCCCCCCTGGAGCCCCTGCTCCAAGTGAGCCACCTTCTCCTCCTTGGTGTCAAACTCCGGAGCCAAGACCCCGTGGAAGGGACAGCAGCTGCAGCCCTGCTGTGCCTGGTGTCGGGGAGCTGCTGTGGGATTGCAGAGGGGAGCTGTGTCCCAGCAGCAGCTGCTTTTCGCACTGCAGCATCAGCAGTTTTCCTCTTCCCCACCCTGCTGTCCCAGCCCGGTTTGGGAACCCATCCATACCAGTCAGAGCCCCCAGTGGGGCCAGAGCTTGGCTGGGGTTCAGGAGACCTGAATTCCAGAGATAGAGATCTTTAGAAGCAGCTCATCTCACCTACCTTGGAGACAAGCCTTTGGGGGAAAGGATTGTCCTCTTTAGATGTCTTGTTCCCTATGAACTGTAGCAGGAAGAGCTGAATAGCTCTGGCCACAAGCCTGCATCCGACGTAGCCACAATTAATGCCAGCTTTTAAATCCTACTAAAGGACAGGTCAGTTGAAGGACTGCCTGTGATTCTCCTTAATGGCACATTTAAGTATCCCATCCTTGTGTGCAGTGTCCTGCTCCCCAGCTGCATTTCAATACCTGGTGACAGTGTGGTCATGGCACGCTGTTCACAGCTCTCAGAGCCACTGCCTGGTGAAAATTGTGCTTCCCTTTCCATCTTTTCCCTTAGTATCCTATTCTTTCTCCTGGAAATGAGCCATGGCAGATGAGGTCCTAACAAAGAGCAGGGGTGGGGGATTAGACCTGTGCCCAGGGCGTTTGCACTGCCCCTTTGCCTCTGCACAGGGGGGAGGCTCACAGGTGCCCACTTCAAGGAGGGAAATCACTCAGTGTCAGTCTCCAAAGCACTGGAAGAAGGCAGGATCAGAACCTGACATTGCTCTCAGATGGAGAGATGGTTCCCATTTGAGTCTTGTCAGAAGGAGAGCTCAGATGGACAGCGAAGGGCTGTGGAAATGCTCCCAGTGCTGTCGCTGACCCCTCTGTGCATCATGTGGTTGTGCTGCTCACAGGGAGGGTAGGTACTTGCACTGTGGGACATGGTCAGAGATCCAGGCTCCTGGTAACCCTGGGATAACCAAAAAATAGCAGAGAGAAGGCTCTTCTTTGGCTCATGCCAGATCTTCTCTGCTGGCCCCAAACCGGCGTGTGACAGTGCTTACTCACTCAGACATGCTAAGGCACTTTACTACACTACTCCAAATAAGCAGTGGCCTCCCCTGGACCAAAAACTGGATTCCCTAATCAGATCCAGGTTGGATTATTTTATTCTTTTTAATGAACTGAACCTTGTGAAAGCATGAGCCTCTTGGCCTTGGTCCCACAAAGGGCTTTAGGATGTGCTGACTTGTAGGTATGTGAATACTAGTGCTGGAAGCACTTGTGTGGTCACAGTCCTGCTCATCTGGGACCACAAGGCTCAGCATCCTGCAGGATTTATCCCTCAGGCTGCAAGAACAGTGTCTGTAAGGAAGGTAACGATGAAGAGAGAGATGGGCGAATAGAGCCTTTGTTGATCTAAAGAATCCCTTCCAGAAATGCATGAAATAATAACATGAAAATTCTGGGAGATGGGGACTTCATGTCTAGACCACTCTAGTGGTCTTCAAAGTTAAATCCTTGTGACATTTTTCTAGTGGATTTTTTACCCTCCAACATACTCTTTTTAACTCTTGGTTGAGCACCTATTCTTTTCTTTCAAATGTGTGGTCAGACTTCTTGCCAGCCAGCTCGTTTGTGGACTGCAACGGGTTGGTCTCAGCACTTTAAGCAGATGTACTTTTCAAATCTTGATGAATAAATTTTGGTGACATAAATAGGCCTGGTTAGTTCCAAGAATAATTGTTTTCACTTGCAGAACATTATTTCTGATCACCAGAAAAATAATATGATCAGTCCTTTCACATCTGTTCATTAAATAAAAAGGGGGGGGAAAAAAAGTAGGGCAAATTTTGTTTGAAAAGAAACAGGAAGCATATGCTTAATATCACTTAAGAAAACCCCTAGCCATCATAAGGTTAACATCAAATCACAAATGCAAAACAGTCATTATTGTATTTACTCAAAAGTTTTCTTTCACTTTACTAGCTTTTTAGGTTTTCAATTGAAACATGCATTTTTCAGGTTTCAATCTAGCTTCTTTCATCACATGCTATTGTAAGAGAGGCTGTCTGAGTCAACATTTGCTTACATTTATTAAAAATAGTTGTCTTGTGTTTACATAGCTCCTTTGATCCAGAAAAATCCCCAAACACTTTGTAAGTTATACTTGAAAGAGTTACTTCCTCCACCCTGAACAGAACCATGCTGGGACCAAGGCATGGCAGCAGATTAAAAATGGATAGAAATATCACGATAATAGGGTTGGTCCTCACCCCCTCAGAGAACCATCAGTTTTCCATGAGCTTCAGAACAGCTCCTGGGGCCATAATGGTGGTTTGGACTTCATGGGCAAAAAGCAGTGCCAATACTGTCTGTCCTCTTGGAGATTCCCCGTTTTTCAAGCACTTTGCAGATACAGAGGCAGTGGTACCTCCTGCACCAAGCACAGGGCTGGTGGTATCTCACCTAGGCCTACTGTTTCCAGTTTGGGGCATCTCATTCCAGAGAAGACGTGGACCAGAGCCAGGCAGAAGAGAGGAAAGGATGGAGGGAAAGCACTTGAGGACTTGCAAAGAAAGGTGGAGGGAATTGGTTGTTTAAAAAAGAGGACGCTGAGATGAAAAATGGTTAAATCTTCAAAATATGTGAAAGACTGCTGAGAAGAGGAAAGGAATGAACCTGTCCATGGGGACAGGACAAGTCATGACCTTACACTGTAGCAAGGGAGATTTGGTGATACGTTAGGCAGTAATTCTGGGCGTCAGAAAGGGTGAAACTCTGGAATGGATGTCTGGACAGACTCTGGAATTGCTGTCATTATCACTGGTTTTTTCAGACTGGATTAGACATAAATGTCAGGAGGGGTTTAGATCTTGTTCTGTGTCTGGGGCAGATGGGCCAGACAGACTCTCCTGGTCCTACCCTGTGTCCTTCTACTGTGGTGTCCCATGTGGTCAGACGAACCCTGCTTACATGGATGAACCAATTCATGCTAAAAATTAGTTTTTGAGCTCCCTTCAAAGTCCTCGCAAGACAAACCAGAGCAGAAATTCCCTCAATGGGCTGCATATGTGTTTATTTTATTTTTCAGCTTTAAAATGCTCCCAAATCATCAAGGTGCTTCAGCACACCCCCAGCTTAGAGGACTTGGATCATGTAATTGGATTCAGTAGAATGTGTGCACAAAGCCTGTGCCTGCGGCCCCATTTTTGGGGAAAGTTTTACACATTCTAATGATGGTAAGACAATGCATGAGTAATGCACTGATTTGAAAAACTGCCCTATTATCTGATCAAAAGAACAAGCTCATGAATGTGATACCGCAGGTCATTTGGCTAAAATGTACCTGGAGTCTTCCAAGTTTTTAAAACAATCCCATACACAGAAGCAAAAAAGAGAGGTATGAACAGCAGAGACAGTGGTTGCCTGTTAACCACAGATCATGTGGAATGTTTTATTAAGGATATTTTTATCAGACACAAAAGACTGAGATACAGAATATCCTGGTCTGGCAAGAGACGATGTGATAATAATTTAGATTATTATCCCACAGATCTGCGATTCATTTTTATTATTCTCTATGTTCATTTCAGGAACGCTCAAATCCTCCCTAGGGAAGGTTTCTGGTTGAGTTCAGGGGACTCTGCTTCATCCTTAGGGAATGTCCGAGGGTCAGTGAGATCCTGCATGCACGTGCAAACGTGCTCAGAGGGAGTCTGCAGAAGTCATCTCCTGACACCAGGGCCACCTCTAAGATTAGGTTATAATCCAACCTGGCTGTCCAGGGCCCCTCTGTAACCCCCAGGAAGTGAAAGACCCTGAGCAAGAGGAAGACTCCGTAGAGACCTGCACTGGAATGAGGTGGAGCAGCTTCTGGAAAAGTTTCTCTCCCCATTCACTATAGAAACAGCCTAGTTACAAACTGTGACCAGAGGTTTCACAAGGACTTGTAGCATTGAGTAAAAGGAATCATTTTCTTTAAGTATCTCTAAACCACCTTGGCAGTCAGCTAAAAGTACATCAAGGAAATATTTTGTATGGATAAACTGTGATTCATTTGCTGTTAGCAAATGCTTTGTACATGTTAATGGAAACACACTGCTCTTCTCTTGTAAAGCACTTAAGGAGTTTGTGAAAACAAACAACCCCACCTAACAGTATTTATCTTAACAAGAATGCTTTTATACAAATGCAATATCTTGAAAACAGAAAATAACCTCATTAACTGAGGAGAAGTGGTCAACAATTCTCAGGTCTTTGAACAAGGGAGAAAAGAAAATCAACAAAAAACAACCAACCAATCAACAACAACAAAAAAACATGCCCCCAGAAAACAAAAACAAAACACTTATGGAAGTTGACTAGAACACAAAAACATACAGATACATAAAATGTTCATTTAAGGCTGTTTTAGGAAGCCCTAAGATGTAGTTGGCTGATGAGTGGGCTTGTGATGCTTTTACAGGTTCCCTGGCCAGCCTGTGTGCACAGAACATCCCTGAGGAGCAGAAAGACAGTTTGTGCAAGGGAAACTTCAATCTCACTGGAGGACCAAGCCCATAGAATGTGTCAGCTGTGGGATACACACAAACTGGAAGTCTGAATGGCATTTTGGTGGCTTTTTTTTAAATTGAAATTGAAAACCAGATGCTCCTTTTAGTTTAAAATTTAATTTAGGGCAAAATTTTGTAGTTCTGTAACATGACAATCAGTACCAAAAGATGAGGACAAACACCTACCCATGCTTACCTTAGGGAAACCTGGTATAGGGGAAAAACCTGAGAGTTGTGATTCCACTGTCAGTGCTGCCAGATCTGTGCACCACATCATCACTCAGCAGGATAGATGAGATCTGGATCAGAAGTTGAGGCATGACTGCATTTGTGTTGGATTACTCAGAGGGTGCAGTACCTCTTTTTGTCAGAAGTTTGCTTTAATGATGCTCTGTGTTCACGGTGGGAAGTCTGTTCGTGCTGATGTTACAGGAGCTTGGCCACACAGTCCCTAATCCCGTACCATTCCTGCCAGGCAGATTTGAAACAGCAGCATTAGTTTATCACAGAGCAACTCTTTGTGTTAAGTGACTGCAGCAGTTGTGATGCAATATAGCAGAAACTCTAAAGATGGCTGTCTTATATCATCAGTTCAAGACTTAAACCAACCACTCACCGCGGGAATTCAGAGAACTTTCTCCAACAAGCCTTGATTTCAGAGTTCTCTGTTCACAGCCGTTTGTTGCTCTGGAACAAGCACTGCTCCTCAGTGTCAGAGTCCTAATACTGGTTAGATGGATTATCTGCTCCCATGAAGCAACTCCTATGTCTTTAATTGAAGACTGCCTTTTCTTTTTACTCTAATTCGTTCCACATTAGTTAATATCACTTCTAGCTGCAAGAACAGCTATCCCACCCAGAAGCTGTGGTGACAGTATAAAGGATGAGGGAAGAAATGAAGTGACTTCTCCCAAAACTCGGGGTGAAGTGTAATGTGCTGGGATTGTCCATGGGATTTTATGTTGACCAATGGCCTCTTTGAGGTGGGCTCTGATCTTCTCAGTTTGTGATTGACTCGGCACATTTGAAGCATCTCAGCTAAAATCTGTCATGCTATTGCTTAGACAGAAAAGACAAAAACCTTCAGTCCTTCTAAATTCTGTTTCTGTGCATGAATTTGAAGTAAGATGTTATTCCTTTTATCTGATATTATTCAAGACACAGCTTTTTTCTTCCAAGGTCAAGATCTTGGATACTGTAGCTAAATATTTATAGGACTGCATAGCTTCTTACCCCATAAAAAATTATTTCAGGGTCATTTTCAATGTCTCCACATCCCCTTTATGGAAGATTTAGAGAATCTTCAGGTTTTAGTGTCACAGCTTTTTTTTTTTCAGGGGAGTTTGCCTTTTTTATCCTCACTCCTCAGCAGAATGTCTTGGGTTTAAGTCCAAAATCCACCCTGTGCAGTTTGCATGCTTGGTTGTGCTGCTCCCTGACAACTGGTGGATTATGGAGCACCCAGTAATGGATGCAGTGGGGGCATTTTATGAAATGGAGATTACAACTTAAATTTCCAAATCAATTGTAAATGGACCTTTTTGACCCCCAGTGTCATGGGAGTCATGATGAATTCCAACCTGCAAATTCAAATCAAAGCGCTAACTCAGGCTGCAATCAATAAGCAATCACACTGCTGTTGAGGCAAATCCACAGTCAGGGAAACCTAACACCAACTGAGTCTGGTTTTGGCTTTGTGATTTGACCCAAAATGGCTTAAAGCCAGGAAAAGAAATGAACCTGCTTGGTCTCCTGTGCTCAAGGTTATCAGTTGTGTAAGGGGATCCTGGGAAATTCCTTAAGGCTTGTGACACAGGGAAGGGATGTGTTCTGTGGCCCCTCCTGGACTCAGTATATGGTCCATGGTAAATAAAACATGCCACTGAGACATGGCAAATTTTGAGACCTTTGGTGGGAAGAAGGAACATAAGAATGAGGTCATCCTGGGTTAGCACAAGGATACATTTATTTAGCACAGTCTCTGATGCTGGCCAGTAATGGATGCTTGAAAATGGAGTGCAATAAGTCAGATAGATTCAGAGCAGTCCCTCCTTTGGCTGTATTTTATCAGCAGCCAGAAGCTGAGGAACATCCTGGTTCAGAGCTGTTACCACATCATCACAGTTATCAGTCTCTGGCTCTCTCCCTGGTGTCTAATGCATGCGAACAATAATAACAATAACAATAATGATAACAATAATTGGAATTGTCATTGTGGCTGCTACCACTTGGAATGACAGTTCACAGAGCAGAGATAAGGGTTCTCCTGTTTAATTTCCTTCTCTTGTGTTTTCTTCTAGCACCACCACGTTGCCTTCCTACATCAGGATAACCAATGGCTACATCACAGTCAAACCTCCCATCTGGATTTCCAACCAGCTGGACCAGAGGCCGCGTCCTGAGCGCCCAGCCCAGCCCCAGCCTGCCAGCTCAGCCCCAGCCAGCCTCTCATGGCCATCAGTAACGTTTCCTCTCTGCATGGCCATAGCTTCTTTTCTCCTGAACCTACTGCAGCCCTCCTGACCACATTAGTATTACGTGCAATCCCCTGGAATAGAGAAGAGAGATAATTTATGAACGAATTGGAGTTTAAGACAACAACAGTTACAAGCTGGACCTTCTCAGTGACTCAGTAGTGCCTTCTAGCTGATTTTGTCTCTTTGCCCAGATACATTTTGAAACTCTAAAGCTTTATTGTAACACTGACTTACATCTTCTTTTTGTAGAAGGATCTTTATTTCCCATAGTGCTATGGGGTTTTGTAAAATATACATGTTCATATAAAGAAAAAAAAAAAGAAAAAATGTATTTATTCGACTGGTAAACTTATTTTTCTTGTTGTATATGTTAATAACATCCCTATTAATCAGTAGCGATGGTGAAACAGATAAATTAATATTTTCTATATTTGTTTTCTGACGACTCTGCAAATGTCTGAACTGACACCAAATGAATGCCTTGTTTCTTTAACCATTACTTTTTACAGCAACTGTCCAATAAGTGCATCTCTGCTGAACTTCTTTATTTTACTTCTTTTATCTCATTAGCATAGCTTACACTAAAAAAAGCAGATCCTGCTCTCTGGGGCCTGTGCCCATTAGAAAAATAGGTGCATTCTTAACTTGTTAGCTGCCACAACCTAAAATATCAGTTATTTTTACATGACTTAGTAAGTCATTCATCAGGATAATCCTCTACATTCCCCCTGTTTTCTTTAACTAAACTATTTAACGTCTTTGAAAATTACCAATTTCCCTCTTTGCCCTGGGATTAATTCAGCAGCTAACACAAATTGACACCATTTTCTTAATAAAAAACTGCTTTTAAAGTCTGGAATAATCCTACTGGAATTATTTTCTTCTCTCCTTCATTTTATATAAACATAAGCCTACAACCTTTTCCAGCATAAATGAGAAGAGAGCTTGGTCTATCTATAGGTTATAAAGATGTAGTGTCCTGTTAATCTGTAGAACTTCTTTGTACCAGTTGTATTAATGCCCGTGGACAACCTGGAGGCAAAAAACATCTACAAATTCCTCTTTGTCTTGCTGCCATGAGCTGATAGAGCTGATATCTCTGTGATGAAATAATTATGTCTTGTCCAAAATCTGCTCAACACCACAGGCATCAAACCAACACCCGTGTTATGGAGACATACAGAACATTTTTCCATTTTTAGACTATGACACCTCTGCTGACTTAGATGAAAAAGTTATGACACCTTACACTCACTGAAAAGTGTGCTCCCTACCCAAACAGCTGTTGTTCATGAATGAGATTTACAACATCTATGGGGGAAAAGAAACCCATGCCATCTTAAAAATTACTGTTTAAAAAGGCATGTAGATGTTTTTTCACCACCAGAACATGAGGAAAAATCTCTTTGGATACAAGAGTTTAGAAAATTCATTTTGGTTGAAATAGTGGGGTTTTTTTCTAAGTCATCTATGAACCAAAAATCAAAAATACGTGATAAAAATATCTTATTTAGAAGTCTCAAAATCAGAAAAATACAATATACGCTTTTCTTTATGGAAAAATAGTGCTTCTTCACCTTGGAAAAAAGATAATGATGATAATTATAATAGTAGTACTGATAAAATGCTGACTGAAAGCAGCCCTTCAGTTTCCCAGCAGCCCTACAGCCCGGTCTCCGAGCTGCAGATGATTCCGTGCAATCTGCAAGACCTTGCAGTGAGAGAGAGTTCAGAATTCCCATTTAACTTGTTATCACACCAGTTACTTCAGGAAAGTAAGTTAGAAATCAACTAGACTACAAAAATCACATGATTTCATGATGAAATACTGAGCATTTCCATCATGCATCCCAGCCCATTGCCTTGCAAAGGCCAGGGATAATACAGGTAACTTCTTTTTAACTTACTGGACACCACGACCTCCAGCCTGTGCTCTGTTTTTGACAGAAGTTTGTGTGGGTTCTTCGTCAGTTTAAGTGGGTACAGCACAGAGTGCTATAAGCTTCCCCCTTTATTTATTTTTTTTCAAGTACAAAAGTTGATAAGGCTGAATGGAAAACTTTGAGCTTTGCCCCAAATGTGAGATTCAAACAGACCCCGTGCATACTTTCATATTGTGTATTTTGGCTAGCAGAAGATTAGAGATGTTAGTTTTGGACAAAAGCCATTCACCTTGCATAATATTTATTGCACAGAGATGGATATTGGAAACATATTTTGAGAACTTTCATTTTGGTTTTATTTGAGCTATTACTCTAGAAATGCCTTCATTTGAATATAATGATTTAACAGACCTTCAAATTCAACATTAATACATTTTAAAAAGATTATTGGTTCTCCTGATGTGTTCAAGGCAGAGATAAAAACTGAATTATAATGTCTTATTTGCAAGAATGTAACTGGAAATAGGCAAATCTTAAGGGTGATGATAAGTTACATAGTAAAAGTGAACAGCCAACAAACCAAAACCCATTGAATTTTATTTGTTGTAACCGGATCGAATCCAGAAATTATTCTGTGGTACTATCCCAGGAATAATTCCAGGTGTTGGAAAACCTAGAGTATAAATAGACAAGACCATGTAAAGATAAGGGAGAGAAAAAAAAAGCAGAAAACAGAAACAACTTGTCCAAGACTGTAAGGAAAACCAACAACAGGACCAAGACTAGAAATTACAGTTTCAAAGTTTCCCAGTCTGTGGCTTTCTCTATAAACCTCTGGGGCTTTTTTTTTTTAATAATAGGAGCACACAAATCTCTCCACACTCCCATCTGTCATTGTGCTGCACAGGATAGTCACTCTTTTGTCACCAGTGAGGTTTTCTGAGTCCCTTCTGCACTGGACAGTAATACTCAATATTCATTAGCTCAGACACTGTGGTATGTTTGGCTATCACAGGATGTAAATGGCTTGGATATCAAAGTATGTTTTAACATCTTTGCATTTCCTGGCATTTTGTCTCTAATTCTGGGAAATTAATGAATTTTACTGGAACTCAGTAAACTTCCGTAGCGCTGGCACCCCACATTTGTGCAGTGCAGGTGTCAAAACAAGGTATCACTCGGATTTGGGGTCTACACAAAGCAGCTCACTTGGTCATCTGAGCTTTCTCTGGTTAAGGGAGGAGACATGACACAATAAATAAAAGGTTAAGTAGGTTTCTGTAGATCATAGCTCTGGAGTACCACATGAATGGCTTCAGCACAGCTCTCTAACCAAACATTTCTCTTATTCTTTTGTCTTACCCTAAAGTACGACTTAGGGTCACTTTCTTCAATATATGACCTGCATGCAGAGCAATGCTGGATAATAAACTCTCACTGTGGTTGATAAAATGGGTTCTTTATTAATCAGCCAAGCCCAGCCCAGCACTAATTAAAACACAGTAGTACTGGTTAGCACAGACCTGTGCACACCCGTTGCAATGGATCATGATTTCTGAATTTCTAATGATTTTCTAAACCACGAGTTTAGAAACTGGACCAGATTTGATACATGTTCTGGAAGCACCACTGACTACCAGCTTCAGGGGGCTTCAGTTTCCTCTGTGAGTTTCTCAAAAAACTGAAAACCAACTGTTTTCTTTCTTCCGAAGGAAAGCTCAGATTCCTGTGTAATCACAAGATTCCAAGAGCAGGAGATTGAACAAAAATATTCATGCCCACTACTTATAATAGCAAACACTGGTGATACTGTTTAGCTCTGAGAAGCACAATCAAGAGAGTCACCCAGTGTCTGGCAGTCTAGGACATGACTTTGGATGAGTCCAAAGCTCAGTGGTCGCATGATTTGTCTTCTCAACTCAACTGCAACTGGCACCAACACAATTCACATTAAATGTAACTGTAGCGTTATAAACAAATGCTTAATATCTGCCAAGGTCTTGCCCTGGGATAAATAATCCCATATCATCAGCAAAAAATCTAATTTCTCCTCTTTCAGTGTTTTAATGCTTTTCTTGCTTAACTGCAGATACTATTTTAACATGCACTGCCACTTGAAGAACCAGTCAGTAAGCTGGGACAGAAGGTATTTTATATTTTATGACTGATGTAGTTTCTCTGCAATCCCTCGAGCTGTTGAATAATGCAATACATCTTCTGGCAATAAATGATGAACATGATTTATGATAACTCTGCTTTATACAGGTGTCAAAAATCTGCTTTGTTGAACTTCCCATTCCTCCAAGCTCCACTGTAATTTAGGAACACCCAAGGTACAGAGTTGTATATTTATCTAAGTTCTTCAGTATACAATTGTGGAGAGAGAAATGGAAAGAGGGAGAAGTTAATCTATGTTTAGTGCATTGATTGTCAAATGATATGACTCAGTCATTACCATAGACCACTGTTAGGGAGGAATTTCCCATCATATATTTATGTTAGAGAAACCAAAGTACCAAAGTTATTATCTCAGCATAAATGTTACCATGCCAAACTTTGCTTAGTACCGTATTTCTGTATTATATCCAAAAATTACATGGTCTTGTCATATCTCTGAGGTGATCAATGTTCCATGCAGTGTGCTAAAACTCAGCTTCAGTTTAAGTGTGTTTCAGCTTAACTGAAGCAGAAAGATAATTTGCTGGGTTTGAGATCCTAGGGGGATGTGTGTGTGTGGATGTGTGTGTGTACATTTATGTGTTGTGTGTGTTCTGTCCCAACCCAAATTCAGCCGTTCCTGTGACTAACATTTCAGGAGGCACCTTAATCTAGCTAAAGGCAGAGAGGTCTTTGCAATAAGTAGTGAATACTTTCCTTTTACAGGACTGATTAACCATCCTGCAGATTCATGCTCACACTGAAATTCAAATTGCATATTTGTCAGTTTTCAATTCAAATGTATTTCAGATATTTTTTCCTGTTCTGCCTCCTGCTTTTGTGAACTGTTTTGAAGAGTGTAATAAAAAGATGCTTTCTAATATTATTTTATCAAAATATTTTTGTAGCATAATATATTAATAAAATGTTATTATAAATCCATAGCACAATAATCTCGTGTGTCTTGATTCTTTCCTTTGCACTAAAATGTAGGGAATCACTGAAAAAAAAAGGAACATTCTGTTTGTGGGTCTTAGGCATGCTGCTTCTTTTATGTGCAACACCAGCCTGGGATGAAACATGGAGAAAGCAGAACCAAGCTCTTTCCTTTTAACTACTCCCTTCCCTCACCACTAAATCCATTTGCCTGGATACTGTAAAACAGCATTGCAAGCCTTGGAGCCACACCAGCAGCACCAATTCCTGTCACTGGTGTTAGACATCAAGCGCTGGTGCTGGGAAACAGAACCATCTCTCCTGTGGGGCAAGGGGCAGTAGGGCCAGGAAATGAGCCCTTCCACACAATCCAGCTGGAGTGTGTGGAAAAGCCAAATGGAGCATCCACGCTCACTCCTGGTGGCTGCAGGAAGCTCTTGTCTCCCACTGGTGTCCTTCAAACCACTGTTGTTGCTTCTGGCGAAACAAAAACAAATACCCATGGAACTGTGTCTCCAGTGGGCATGGAGCAGAAGCTGCCTCTCCACATCAAGATACAGAGACACAGATTTACTGATTTCTCTTGGCATATTGCTTTTTCTTGCATTCAAGCCATGCCTTGTAGCTGACACTGCAGACTTCTTGCTGATCATTGTTTACTTCTTAATTATGTGCTAAATCATTTGGTCTTTAACACACTATTTGTAGAGGACCCCACCAGCACAGCTGATTTAGAAATATCCACTGTAGGAAATGCAGTGGGAGGTAGAAATGCTCGATCTGGTTTGAATGAGCTAAACATGGCACAGGAAGGGCCTGTTGCAAAATAGTAGGGAAACTCTTGAAAAACAAAGCTAAAAGGAGTCCATCTATTGAAATACCAACCAGACTGCCAAAGCTGCTTGCCATCCTATCTTTGGAGTCTCAGCCCATCTGGACAGCCTGTGTGGTCCAGCCATGGGCTATCCCTGGTCCTGGCCAGCCCCAGTCTGCCAAGTCCTTTTGCTGTTAAAGGCCCTGTTCAGCCACAGGTCTGAAAATGACACAAACCTCCAGCCAGCAGTGCCAGGTCCTGGCTCAGTGGTGCTGTTTGTTAAAGCTTCTCCTGCCCTTGACCTCTGTCTGTGCTCCCAGACTGTAATTGCAGCTTGTTGCTCTAACTTGAGATTTTCCTGTTTATAGATTTGCACCAAGGAGAGGGGAAGCTGTGATGGGAAAAGCTGAGGGCAGAAGATTAGGTTTGTAGTGGACTGGCTTCATGTCCAGCAGCCTGGCTCCTCAGTGCTTCCCAGGTCCCAATCAGCCTGAGTGCCACCCTCAAGACCTCTCCATGGTGGGTGGTTGAAAGCACTATTTAGGTAAATTAGGCCTCTGTGTGCTCTCCATGTCTGCTGTGATTTCCTATTGTTCCAGTTTGTGCCCTTTGAGCATTTTCCACTGAGAGTGCAGGCTGCTGGCTGTGCTTGTAATGTATCTAAGACCTAATCTCAGTCTGTTTTAAAATTAGGTGAGGGATCCCCACAGGCCTGGAGGCCACAGGCAGAAGTCCCTGAGCATCCCTGAGTTTGCAGCACTGTCCTGCTTTGGTCCAGGCTAAGGACGAGTGGCTTCTGCAGAGCAGCTCAGAGTGCATAAGTATCCATCTACAGCCTGCTGCCATATTTGTTGATTAGTTTGTTTATTCATTTATTTATTTATTCACTTATTGTTATTTTAACTAGTTTAAGCTTAAATTAAAATGCAAAGGGTTGTTGGGCCTATCTTTCTGATGAGCATTTAAATGGGAGAAAAGTACTCAGGAGGTGTTTTGGCTTTCAGGCTGGGGGTGTCATTTTCTAGCAGACAACTCATGTGAGATGTCTGTGTGTCTTTCTCTTTTGGCAAGTCTAATTTTTTTTTTTTAAGCATGTTTTGCTGTAAGCAACAAGCCTAATGAATACATTGGTGTTATGTTTTTCTGGCACATCTCTCCACCTCTCTGAAGATTTGTCAGTATTTATTAACAATTGAACTTCTTATCTCTCCCTGAGCAGAGGTACAAACTCCTAAAGATTATTATATTTGAGACCTCCAAATGTATGTGAAGAGTTTCAGAAGTTTCTAGCCAAGGGACAGTCCCAGCACACTGTGATCACATAGCCATCCTCATTCCAGCAATGAGGCTACGGTCTGACTGACAGGCAAATGTATTTGAGGCAGCACATCTGAGGGAAAACACACCACTGCTTGTGCTCTTGATCCCCACTGAGTCAGGGCTGAGCTGCACCTGATTTGTGGAGGGACTGAACACAAACTGGGGGAAAGCTGGAGTTCAGCTTAACATTATGGCAGTTGTCTGCTTCAGTCTCATCCCAGAGATGTGTTCATCCAACACACACAAAGGGGCTCCATAACATCCCCAGGGGTTCAATTGGAGCAGAGGGAACCACTGAAAAATACATTCAAAAATATCTGTGCCCAGTTAGATGTGCACAGGGGATGTCCAGCGACAAAAATAACCAGACATCCACAAATCTACTGCCAGTAATGGAAACAATAGCAGTGGGGGAAATAGTATGTGTTGAGATTGCTAAATAGCTGGATGGTGGGAATACCATTACTGAATATCACTGAGGTCTTAAAATAAAAACATTGAAACTTTATAGAGCATTGCAAATTCTGTATTGGCTTTTTTAGCATACAGTTTCTCCCATTACAAAGAAAACCAGCAAGTCCTGAACACCTGACTCATTTGAGCAGCAGGTCCCAGTCCTGCAATCTCAAACATCTTGCTCCACAGCATGCCAGCCCTTCATTAGCTGAGGTTGCACCTTTGGGTGCAAGCCATCGTGCAAAGCACTGCACTTCATTCCATTTTCCACATTTTCATTCCACTTTCATTCCTTTTTCCACATTTAACAAGGATACGGTTAAAATGGCAGAACAAATTACACAGAGCCAAACCTCCGCCAGGCTGATTTTCAGAGGAATGATAACAATAATAACTGTGGCAGTGAGTTCATGCTCACAGCCCTCATTCACACCTGGAGCTCCCTGCCTTCTTGGAATGAAATGCATTTTGAACAAAGGGACCAAGATAATGTGAGAAAACATCAACAGGCAGATAGAGGCAAAGCAAATGAAAGACAGATGTAGGAAGAAAAGCAAGAGGTTTCTGCTTTGCTTTGCACTCGTCCCATATCTGTACTGTCCTATGGAATATCAGTTTGTTGTCCTAATGATATCAGTTCTCCAGTCCTCTTGTGTGATGTACGAAGTACCTTTTCTTTCTTCATATGAAAGCCATTGGTTTTAAAGTGATGGATGCACAGCCTCAACCAGCCCCGTGTGACTGAATCATTTTGAACAGCAGTGCCCTTTTTCTTTCCAGAGATCTCTGCAGCTGTTTGTCTTGGCAAGGGTAGGTTTGTCCCCAGATTCATCCTGTTTGAAGTCCTTTCCACCCACTCATGTTAGCCTGAGCATTCACCTCATTTTTAATGGGAGCATTATCATCTTCAGTTTTGCACTGGCAAAAACAATTCTCAGAAGGGGAAGAGGCAGAAACTCACACCTACCCATCTTTCCTGAACAAATTGTCTTCATCCAAACTGTAGGAGAAAAGCACTTCGAGGAATTTTCCAAGAATTGTTTTTCTCTTAGCAACAGTCCAGACCAAAAGTGGACACAGATATCATCTGTGATATCATCTCCCAACCAGAAGGATCCTATGAAGACCCATTAGTTCAGACAAGTGTGCTCTGCATGATGGTTGTGTATTGAAGGATGGACAATGCTGGCTGTGTTCTCTGGCTGTGCCTGGGCCAACTGTGGCCCTGAGGGCAGGATCCAATCCACATAATAACCTTATCCTGCTGCTGCCTTTTCCTCCAAGCAGTTCATGGACAGCCAGACATTTGTTCTTGACCCTGTTTGTGGCATGGAATCTGATTTGCCATTGCTGAGTCCTCAGGAGACATCTCACAGTGCAGAGCCTGGGGCTGGGGGTAGGGCTTGGCTCCCCAGCACCGAGGGTTCAGTGATGACACACCAACACCTGGGTCCCTCCTTGGCTGAGCAGGCCTGTAAAAAGACATGTGAAGTGAGATCATGATGCATGTGAAGACAGTAAAATTCTGACGCCTGGTTGGTTTCTCTTAAAAATACTGAACTTTCCATGGAACCTCACCCTGCCCGGGTCATCTTTATCCAAAAGCATTAACACCAAGGGGGGGTAGGAGGTGAGGGGAAGGTTAAAGTATTGGTGTTAATGGAAGACTCAGACATTAAAAGAGTATCCCAGGTTTGGAGTCACTGTTGCCTGCTGCCAGCAGCAAGCCCTGCTTGAAAGGAAAGTACCTATCTCAGCATGCAGTCAAGAGGAATAATAAAACTCTGGTCATTCAGAGGCAGGGAAGAGGAGAAAAACACTCATAAATGTGCAGGCTTGTGTTTCTCTTGAACTTTCAAAATCATTTTCTCTCCCACCCAGAGATTTGTCACAAAAGCAAATGATACCATATCTGGGAAAGAAGTCAGGTGGATGGAAATGATCTTTGGGGAGAAGGAGAGGAGGAAGGAAGCAGACATTTACTTCTCTGCCTGCCTTTCTCACCTTCCCCTTTCTCTGAGACTGAACATACAAATGAAAGAGCTGGGAAAAAGTCAAGTGTTTAGGTCCAACCTAAAGTCAGTGGGGGCTTTAGGTCCATCCTCAGGCCAGTGGGGTTCTTCTATTTCTGTCTGGTGGATTCAGGGAGCTGACTTTGCCCCTACACAATCCCCTAAAGCTCCCACTCTGCAAGAAGCTTCATTTCTCCCAGAGGCCCCTATGAAATGATTTTCCACACATTTTTTCCAGACTCAAATGAAAAAGGAAAGGCTAAGGGACTAATGAAAGCATGCTCATAAACACCATTCCCTGGGAAAGACTAGCGTTTGCTATGGTTTTCAAAATAAAATTCCAGGTCCTCCAAGTACTTCTGAAGCACTGAGTTGGGCTTCACAACACCCAGAGGTTTCAGGTAAAGAACAACCTCAGCCCCCTCTTAATAAGGTGGGAAAATGAGGTGGACAGTGGGTTTTATGACATGCCTGAAATCACGAGGGACATGTATGGGAGCAGGATTCAGAAGGCAGCCCTTCCTCTATGGCACACTGTTCTCCGAAGCATGGCTCATTTATTTCAATTAATAGAGCTCTATAAGGGCTCCCCTGCCACCTTTTTTGGCATGAATTACTGCAAAGACAGTGAATTAAAAGCACCAAAGGGCATCATTTTCTTTTAGTGTTTAAAGAAGCTGTTTCCATAAAAGCAGGCTATGTGAAATTTGCGCAAAAGAGTAAACATAAAGGATTAGAACCAAAAAATAGATGTCTGACAAATCTCTTCTTAGACAAGCCTGACCTGGCAGTGCAGCTCTGGAGTGGTCTTTCTGTGTAATACCAGTCAAGTGGTTCAACCAGGCCTGGTTCCTGTCACAACATTCACTCAAGTGTTGCAGGATTAGGGGGCTTCTCCGACCACGAGACGAAATTCTTTAAGAAGTGTAAAGCTAATGCAGGCAATCCACTGTCTCCCCATTTTCTCCCTTCAAAAACACACAGGTAGGATTCAGTTCAAGTACCATGCACTGTCTGAAAGCCCCAAACTTGCCTCCTCCAGTGGTGCCACCCAGACTGACTCGGCTCTTAGAGAAATATTTCCAGCTTATGTGACTTGCCAGCTATTTCAACAGGAGCTCTTGTGCTTGGTCCCAGCCAGTTCCTGCCCTCAGAATGCAGTTATATTTGTAATGTTTGCAAAGGCATTTCAGATTGTCTCCTATAAAGAATGACCAACTTCAAAATCATTTTAAAACAAAGCCAAAACTCAACAACTGACTCATATCCACTGTTTGCTGTGACCACAAAAAATATCTCTGATGTGGCAGGGATGTGTTATGGAAGAAGTTGCCAGGCAAGTGAATTGGACAAGGTGCAAAATGAGCTGTAATATCCACCTAAAATACCTCCACCACTTGACCATTTCAAAAATTACCATTTCATAGAGTTGCAGCCCATCATCATCATCATCATCATCATCATCATCATCGTCTGCATAACATATTTTGGTCAAAACTGCAGGACCGAGTGATGCTGAGACATTCAGTAAATGTCCTGAACTTGGCTGGCATCTCTATTTTTTTATATCTAGCTAGCTAGCTATATCTCAGGTAAACACAAAATAACCCACTATGAGACAGAAATGTTGAGTTTTAACTTCAGCTTGAAATGAGTTCTTGTTACAATGTGCTTTCATACCGTGAGTTCAAAATTTTAAAAAAAACCCCACGCGATTTGTACAAAACATGAAACAACCAAATTTTCAATTTTTTTTAAGTTCCCAGATAATAATAATACATGTCATTGATAAAGAGCAGTGATGTTTAAATGTCAATGAATGGAAAAAATGAATATTTCTGCTCTAACTGAAAGCATTACTTACACTGCTGATAGTTGAAACTATAGTTTCATTGTAGACTTGCACCTCTCCTCTCTCCTAGCAGCATCATTCCTCTTCTAATCCTGGTTTTGAGGTCAAGAACTGGATTTTGATTAGTCCAAATAGACTTTGAGGTCCATACTTTTGCATGGGCCTTTGTAATGAGGGCTTGCTGAGTACTCTTTCATTCTGAGTTTATAAGGCCTTTTACTAAAAATCATGTGTGGGCTCTATCTAAATCAGACTTCTTGCAACCCTCCCATACTTCAGAAGAGCTGAAGACCTCAACTGAGTTCTCTCTCTTAGCAAGCATTGCTTTGAATGAAAAGGCTGTGTGAAGCAGCATGTCATTGCAATGTGATAATTTGATGATGATGATGCTGAAGTACTGAACCAAAGCAATAATCTTTGGTCAAACCATAATCACAGCACTGAAATCCATTGGTTAATCATGGAAACTTCATATTCAGTGTGGTCTGCTGTGCTGTGCTGAGGCATTATGAGAAATGGCCGTAAGCAGGCTGACAGGAATGTACTTGTGCTGCTATTCACATTGTGTGTGTGCACACCACATGTTTTGAAAATTTGGATTAACGGGTAAGACCCAATATTTGAAGATGAAGTTGTCTGCATCCCTCTGTTCTCTGTACTGTGAGAAATGAGGCACCATCTCCAGTTTCATCTCTGTAAACTGCACTTTCTTTTACCCCTTATTTCTTCCATGGCAGTAGTCTGAGGTCACACCTGGAGCATCAAACTGGATGAAATTACAATTTCTGCTAACATGTGCTACAGGTCCTGCACAGGCTGCTTGGCTGGTGCAGTGGCAGCACAGGCACCTCTCAGAAGGAAGGGAAGCCTGGTGTGGCCCCTGTGGGTAGGTGAGCTGTGAGGGGGATCTCTAAGCTGTAGAACATCTCTCTTGTTTTACTCTGAGCTTTTTGAGGAGCCATGTGAAGGGCTGCGTGTGGCCACGCTGTCCTGCGGTCCTCACTGGGGCTGTCAGCTCATTCCATGACTGACACCAGCAAGGCACAAGCCCTGGGCCAGCAGTTGTGGGGGAATGGCAGAAAGCTCACCCTGAATCCCTGCACGCACAGGTGCAGAGGTTTGGGGGTTGTGTGCTTGTGTTAAAGCAATGTCCTGAAACCCGTGGAATGGCCAAATGTGCCAGTTCTTCCCACCTTGAAAGACAGGCAGGCAATGTGCACTGTGCACCAGCTTTCAGGCAGTGCCCTGTTGTGGAGCTTAAATCCATCCACAGGCATTCCCTGAAACACTGTTTGAGCCAGCCATGCTTCCTCATGCTCCTCCTCTGTGCTGGGACACGCAGATGCACAAAGCCAGCTCATCTCTGGAAAGGCAGCACAGGGAACTGCTGCTTGCTTGGGTGGCTGCTGAACAGCTGCTTCAGCTATGACATAACTGCTTTTAAACTTCAAAAGAGATCTATTTCTGAGCTGAAAACATACAGATTGTTTCATAAAAGCAAGGGCGAGATGTTAGCAGGCCGTGGAGCGGGTAGTGGCCACAGTGGAACTGCAGAGCACACATAACATCCTGTCAGCCCCATCTTCTGCTGACTTTCACTCCTTAGGGGTCCAATCCTGCAACTTTTTCTCAAGCAGTAACCTTATCCATGCCAACAGAGCCTGTTATTCCATCTGCTGGTACTCACACTGGAATGTGTTTGCTTTGGGAGCGACTGTGTGCTTTGCTGGTGGGCTCAGAGGACAGATAAAAGCCAGTGCCCAGCTCTGCAGAGTAGTTACTAGTGAGGTGAATGAACTCATTAGTAAAAGATTCCTTTAAAAAGTAGGGTGCTATGCAAACCCAATGCGGATTAGACTTTTTGTGGGGTAAGTAGAGTTCAAGCATGACCAGATAGAGCTCGACTCTGTCTCATGCTACCTTCTGCCCCTGGGAAAAGTCTCTGATGCCAGCTGGGACAAGCTGAGAGAGTGCAAAAATCATACAGACCAGGCTTGGAGGTGTGGATATCTTACAAAATGCAGAGAATGACCAGATTTTCAAACAACTGTGAGGCAACAGGTCACCCAGATGCTCTGTGACACTGGAGCTGCATGCAAAATTCAAGCCAGAAAAAAGATGGAAATGTTTTGCTGCAAAACTTGATTACTGTCTGATATATGCAAGGGATTTTATTAAAAACTAGCAAACAAACAAGCAAGCAGACTCCTGTCTGCAGCTACATCATCAGTCTGCCAGACCCCAAGTTTTTCTCTTTCACTGCCATGGGAATCCTTCCGTTCCCATGAATGATGACAGAGAGCTTCTTCTTGCAAGCAACTCTCTAAATTAAATGGATGACTTTAGATTAACTTGAAATTTAAAAGTTTAACTTATTGATGTTGGCAGCTAGAACATGGACGAGAGGCAGGAGGAAGAAAAGGAGGTGCTATGTTTAAAAACAGAGGAAAGTCTCCCAACTGCCAAAAGCACAGTCAGCGGAGGGATGTGGTGGTGGTTCCAGACAGTGCAATATGCTGAGTATAGATGGATACAGTTTAAACCAAAAACTGGTGGTGCCAGTATGTATTTAACTCTTAGCATGTAAAATCTTTATGTTAGGAACCATGCTAGTGACTACAAGAGCTTGAGAGAAGACTCTGACGTGAGTCACCTCAGCGCCTGCTGAAATCCCTGTGCTGGCACCGATCAGTGCTCAGATTTTTAAGGGCAGACTCATGAGCCAGGCATCCAGAGCTCTGTTACCAGATGAGCAAGTGAAGAAAACCTCACCCAACCAACACAGCCTTCAGGAATGGCACATTTCAAAAACACACCAGGAAATATTTCCACACTGCTGAAAGCATTTGCTTGGAAGTCTTACTCTGGGTGCCTAATTGCTGTCAGGTATTGCAACTCCAGAATAAGTGTAATAGTCCTCAGTTAATTCATCCTGACTCTAGGTTAAGGGTTACACTGAGCAGCTCTGTCCTGTAGACTAAATATCCTCTCATAAATGCATTCTGGCATCAGAGATTTCCGTAGGTGGGTGGCTTTGACAGAAATTCATGCTAAGTCCAGAGCCAAACACTGTGAGAAAAGCTATCCCAAACACCCATTGTCCTTTGCAAAAATAACAGAAAATTGATCATTCTCCACCCCAAAACCACAGCGTTCCTCAAGCCTAATTGCCCAGGGCAGCTGAAGTGCTGCTCTTTCAGCCTGTGCTGCTCAAAGACAGGTCGAGAACTGCTGCTGGGAGGGGGCTGTGGCACAGCAGCAGCAGCAGAGGTGCTGCCCCAGGGGCTGCCAGGGAATTTGGGTCCTTGAGGCACAAAGTGAGCGGTGAGAGCTGATGGGGACAGCAGAGCACATGGATCCCTATCCCAGGTAAAGAGGTTGAAACCCCAAGGGTGCAGTGCCCCAAGGGTAGCCTTTAACCTCTGCATCTCTCATTTTTCACTTGTGCTGTAACAGTGCAAACAGCAGCTGCACTCCAACAGAGACATCAGCCTCTGCATTCCCACATGCTCGGGTCTGGCACCAGGGCTGCAGCAGGTCAGGCCCAGATGTGATCTGTAGCATGGCCTGTGACACGTTATTTATCCTTTAGGCTATCAGTGATTGGTATGATATTAATTCTCCCTAAAAGTCCAGTGCTTTCTGCAAGGATGGGACTTGGCTGTTGCAAAGAAATTGCTTTAGGTTACAGCAAAAACAGTAAAATGACTCCAAAATTATCCCAAAAAAATACAGTGCTGATGTACAGCAAGACTTTATTTATGTCATGTGAAATTAGATTTGTTTTCCACCTTTTGACAGGAGCATTTCAGCGCAGAGTAAGAACGAAACGCACACAAGCAGCATGATGCCACAGCCAGAAACACTCCCTTCATCCAGGGAAGAAAGGGGTCTTACGTTGTGAAAGGGAGCCTCCTGTTGTCTTCTAGCAGGCATTTTCTGGCCAGCTGAAAGCTGAAATAACCCTTCCTTTATGCTTTCAATACTGTGATCTAATGGCTAAATGGATTTTTAGTACAAGGCATAATTTCCTCCTTTGGTTTCACTCATCACTTAATGGAAAGGCCCCATAACATTCTGGTTACATCCCAAACAGTGGCTGCTCAGCAGAAGTGAAGAACATGTCTTATAGCCCTGCAGTTATATATTTAATAATAATAATAATAAACAATACAGATAATATAAATAATATATAACAATATAAATTATTATTATTATTGTTGTTGTTGTTGTTGTTATTATTATTACTATTATGGCTCCACTGCAGCTGGGTGGCTGCCTGAAGCTGCTGCAGGCTTANNNCTGCCTGAAGCTGCTGCAGGCTCACACTGGACAGGCAGTTCCCAAAGTCCAGTGGTTGGAAGGCACCATCAGTTTTTGCTCAATCCATGTTTGACCCCTCCTCACATTTTGCTGACAGGAGGGCACAGTGTCCCAGCTCCCCAGGGTTTAGCCCCACACCAGTAATGCTCATCAGACTGGGCAGCAGCATTGCTGCAGGTGCCATGAGAGCAAAGCCACTCTATACCAAAGGTGCCACGTAACCTTTGGATCACTCCCTTCTTGCTTTGCATTAGGCCCTTGTGGCACCCAGGACCTGGATGATGGCTCCTGGAAGACTGATTCTTCCAAGAAATTCATATGTAGCTTTAAGCACGGAGCACGTTGGGGCACTGAGGTCACAGTGAGGGAGAAGTCCAGCAGAGACCCTGCCTGGGGCTGAGCTCTGCCCTGGGGTGTTGCCTCCAAAGGCTGAGGAGCAGCAGCAGCATCAGGGTATGAATGTGAAGTGGGGGGAAGAAGAGGATTTGGGTGCTCTGGACATCCCCATGAGAACAGAACCCCAAACCTTAACTCAGGCACACAAAGAGATGCTATAGGGACAACCTGCAGTGCAGCAGTGCAGCTCCCAGGGACTGACACATGGCAGGGCACGGAGCAGGGCGGTGGTGGGGACAGACTGGGGGCTTACAAGGACACGCATCCCAGAGCATCAACCACTTCCACACATGCTCTGCACATGCTCTTCAATTGTTTAGGGCTGTCTTCTTAATTTTCTTCAGCTGTCCCCATTGTAGCAGAAGCCTCCTTGCTCTGAAGGGGCAACTGAATGTTGGAAGTGCAACACCACTGAAAGAGGGGATAGAGAACCACATTCTCCTTGGAAAATTCAAGTAACACATCTGGAAAGGGAAGCTGCTTATTGCATGTGTTTCATTATGGAAAGAAATTACCTTTTAAAATCTAAAATCAAGAAACTGGTGGAAAGGTAATCTCTGGAAGTTAACTGAGTCTGTATCTTCCATTACTGTTCCCTATAAAAAAATGTTCCTGCTGATTTTCTCCGGTAATCATGGGTTTCATGCCAGCTTCAGTATCTGAGTGTTGACTTCTTCTGGCAGATTGATGGCTCAGCTGAAACTGAATTTATGGGCACAACCCTTCCCTGACCAAGGCTCACCTCCTGAGATAGATCCAGGTCCGTAGCTCCCACTGAAGTACAAGCGACAGGAGGCACTGACATGAATTGTGAGGATCTCCATAAGGAGGATAAACCCCTTCTACTTAAACCCACTGAATTTATATTCTTTCAGCCACTATCTGCGAGCACCTACCTGTGGACAGTGATGGCCATACTTCAGCTGGACTCCTAAAACAGGGCTGAACACCTTGGGAAAAGTTCAGCATCCCAAAGCTCATCACAGGATGCTGAAACTAAACCAGCTCTGCTGCTGTCCAATGATGGCATTTCCTCCCCTGAAGCTTAAGGGCCCAAGGCAGCAAACACCCTGGGACAGGTCTGCTCATTTGCCCAAAGACAGGGCTCTGCTCCAGCTTCTTGCTTTATACAGCACTGAAGCCAGCAGCTGTGAAGTAAGACTGCTTCCTTGTTTTATTTTAATTATTAAGAAGGAAGTAAAACAATTCATTGTTCTGGGGAAAATATCCCTAGAGTCTAACTACTGAAAAATCAAACAGCATTTGAAAAGCAAGACAATAAGGCTAGCCTGAACTCACAGAGCATTAGAATTGCCCTGGCAGCAACACAAGTGATTTCCTGATAGATGCAATAACAACGCTGCAATTACATGAAACAATATGTAAACTGAAAATGCAGTGCCACCCTGCTATTTGTACACCCTGTGTTCCACTGTCATCCTCTTATTGTTTGCCCTTTAAGTATTGTGTCTCTTAGGCTTTTAAATACTTCATTAGCATGATTTGCCAGCAATCTTTTTGTCTTAAGGAAGAATATTTTCTCCCACCAGGACTCTAATTAAGCCAATTTTTAATGTAGGGAATTCAGGCTTCGGTGATATTTCCATGCTCTTGACGGTTTAAGTGGGAATGTCACAGATAAGCACCTGATACCAGCAGAAAAATAACACCTGAAAACCTGAGGTAAGGTGAGAAGTATAGAAAAATGAATCCTTCCCTATGGGAAATAGTTTATGGAAAATTTGTAAAGGATGATGAAGGTGAAACAGATTCACTTCTGTACTCCCACCTATGAAGCACATAGAGATGCTGTAAGAAATTAATCTCCTCTGGATCATAAAACTAGTTTTAACCCCTGAGAAAGAAATAATTTTTTGATTGAAATAATGTTTTGATTGATGTCTTGTGGGGCACTAAAAAAAATTGATACGATCTCATTTCCTGCAGCAGAGGAGCATCCTGGCAGAGGGCAGGAGCCTGCAGCCTCCTGGCTCCTGCCTCCTTCCCTTCAAATCTCCTTGCAGAACTCCTACTGCCATAGTGCCATCTACAGACAGTTACAGAAATTAAAGAGGGTTTGTTCCTAAACCTTTTAGTGTTGTTTGAGGGTTTGTGGGGTCACATCCCAGCAATGATTATTGCTCGTTATTCCAGCAGCCCTTAATTATAACTTCGGGCTCCAACGCCCAACCCCACGGAGCCCAATGCAAAGGCTTCTGCTGGGTTCAGCACAGTCAGCATTTGTCTTGTCCACTTCCCCAGGAGGAGGATTTCATCATGAGTAGCTCTTTATAAACAGCTTGGGACACCTGTGTGTGCGTGACTCCAGGGACAGTGGTGCCTGGACCACAAAACTACCACTACACTGTTGGAATTATCCCTATCTTTTCCTTAAAAGCCAGTGTAGGCAGAGATAGAGAACACCAACACTTGTTCTGGTGTTTCAGCATCCTCACGTCCCTGTGACAACCTGAATAAAAGCAAGAATCTATGGTTCTATGATTCTAAGTACTTTGAAGGAGTGAAAAATGGGGTTTCAAAGAAGAGCAAATTAAAGATTTAGTCACACAGGAGGGAAAAATAGCATGCTGACATTTAAAAAACTGGCATGGTAAGGAAGACACAGGTTTAAATCCAGATTTCCAGCTATATCACACCTGGGGTGTACAGAAAGCCCACAGAGACTCCTCCACTCTCTCCTTATCTCTCTGATTTTATTTCTTTCTTTTCAGGCCTCTGTGTGGCTGCTTGGTACCTCAGCCATGGCTTTCACTTGTCATAAAAGTAATGAATAATATTAATAAAAAAATAGTGCAAGTGTCTCTCCACATAAGAATTCTTTTAAGATGTTTTCTTACACTCCCTGGAAAACAGATTTACAGAGAAATTTAAGCTACTAAATCAAAGGCAAATTATTAACATGTTGTAAAGCTAAGGACAGAGAAATTACAGGATATAAAATTGAAGATCATCTTGCTAGCACTGGAAAACCTCTTCTTAATCATAAGGCAAGTGGCCTCTGATAGCAAAATATCTATATTCCATTGCAGCTGGGTGCCCCCAGGAGAAAGTTGGATTAAACAGGAGGCAATGAAATACAAACCTCGCTCAATGGCTGCCGGAGAGCAAAACGTGCATCTTTTGCACATCCCTAAAAGATTTATCATTACCCATGGTTATAAATTTCCCTGTGGTAGGGGTTTGAATGGAAAATATCTTTTTGATCGCTTGGAAAGAAAAGACAGTAACATCATGATCAAAATCCCACTGACGGGCTGGTTTTTCTAGAGAAGAGGGAGAGCTTCGTTGTTCTGGAACTGGTACCTTGTCTTACAAAAATAGGCCCACAGTGAAGGATCTCTGTGCCTCTCTGCAGGTCAGAGCACATGGGAACATGGTATAAACACCTGGAGATGTGATTTTTGAGCTGGTGAGGCCCACATGAGCAGACCCTGCTGTAGATGGGCATCTTGGACATTCCAAGCTGGGCAGCTGAAGGTGGCTGGGCCTGATAGTGGCAAATCACCCTCCTGAGAGCCCGTGGCTGGTAATGCTGGTGTTGCAGAGTCCAGCACTATAGCAACAAAAGACTAAAAGGAATGGTATTCAATATTGTGCTTTTCAACATTTTTGTCCTTTTAACTACATCTTGCAAGCCGTAGCTGAACAAATACTTGTTTTTGAAACACCTCTCACTAAAATTCAATAGTACAAACCATCTACTAAGCAGTAGTACTAAGCAGCAACGAAGACTAAAAGAAGACTTTAAATTATCGTTTGCTTAGGACTGTGGGAGTCAAAGTGTGGTTAAAACCCACTTCTAAACACAGGGGCTGCTCTGTCTCTTTGACAGAAATGTGAGTTATTGACCTCCATGTGTACATGTATTGACTTTATTCCAAAACCCACGCTGCAAATGATGTAAAAGAAATCAACCAAACAATACTTAACCATGTGCAGACACGTGATCCACAGAGAACAATTCCTAAGAAGCAACAAAGCTACAGAGCATATGGTGCTGCTGAATCTACCCTAAACTGTATAGGAGCTGGAGAGCCTCGAGGAGAGTGCAGACCATGATCCAGGGATGGGTCAGAGGGACTGATGGGGCATGGAGAGAGCATCTTGCTCTGACACAGGGACTTCTTGAGCTGAATCCTGCAGGTTAGGTATAAGGAAGAAGTTTTTTACAATGAGACTGGTGGCACGCTGGCACAAATTGCCCAGAGAGGTGGCGCATGCCCTGTCCCTGCAAACATTCGAGGTAAGGCTGGACAGGGCTTTGAGCCACCTGATGTAGTTGAGGATGTTCCTAGTCATTGCAGGGGCCTTGGATGAGATGACTTTTAGAGCTGCCATCTGACCCGAACCATTCTATGATTCTATGCTATTCATCAGTCCCTCAAGACCAGGGCTATGAATAACACCAGCAAAAGGTACTTGCCCATTAAACCCTCTGGGATGAAGAGCCCAGAGTTGAAGATAAAGGACCTGGAGGGAGTGAAAGCATGGCATAGGCAGAGGGGGACTGTCACCATCCTCTGCCCTGGTGGTCTGAGCCCTGGCAGTGAGAGCTGTCACACTGTCCCCCACGAGCCAAGCAGGCCCCTGCCCACAGCACTGCTCTCACACCTCCTGCAGCAAGGCAAGGACCTGCTGCAGCCATCAGAAAGGCTCTGCCTCACCTCCTCCTCAGCCCACCCCAGGAAAACACTCCCCAGCACTACTGGTGCTCAGATCCACAAAGAGGAGCGGGGTAAGGAATAAACTCCTGCCGCGTAATTTCTCCAGCGCAAGGAACTAATGCAGGCCACGGATCTGACACACTGCCTCTCGTGCTGGAGAAGTGAGCAGAGAGCTGTGTTTTAACATTAGCTCCTAAGTATAATTTCCTGTAATTGTAAAGCGCTTTAGAGGTACTTGTGAACTTGGGTGGATGGCTCCTAACGAAGTTGATGAATAACCCAGGACTGACTCAGCTCCTAAACAGACCCAGCACTGAAGGAGGGAATGTGGAGAAAGGTTTTGCCTTCCATTAGCAACACTATCCAAACAACTGACCCTCTCCCTGAGAGATTAGTTCACAGCAGGTGAGCTATAATCTGCTCTGATCGGCAGGCAAGGCAAGCATTCATTCCAGCTGCATTACAGCCAGAGCTTTTCTTCTCTTCCTTTTTTCACACATTGTGAGTTCCCGACAAAAGCTACCAGATCAAACAAACATTTTGCCACTTATTTGCAGAAATGGTTCTGGTCCCAAGCTGGGATGGTAACTAGTTGAAGACTGGCTGGTGGGTGATTTTTTCCTGGCATGGCCATCAGCACCTTCTCCTCTGGAAAATGGTCATTTGATAGGGACAAGGTTTTCATCGGGGTCAATTCTGTGCTGGGAATTTGCTGTCAATTTATGATGCTAGAGATAAGATACTGAAAATTATTATTTGGAAATTACATTGTATTACCTCTCATCTGAGACACTCGGTTGCCAGCTGGAGAAGGTTTTCAGAAAACACTCCCACCATTTCTGGCTTTGTGGTCCAGAGCCTCATGGTTAACAGATAAGGTTAAATCCCCAGATCTGTTGCATATCAGAGCTCATAGACTCACCAGTTACTATGGCACATGTATTTCCCTAAAACCAGCAAAGCCTTCACTATCCCACAGCCAGTAACCACCCATCTCTTTTCTCTCTCTCTCTCCCTTTGGGCGACAACCTTACCCCTTCTCTCCTCGCTAAGGCCATTGCCTTTTCTCCACAAGTATCAATCACACTTTTCTCCTCCACAAATCTGAATAACCAACAAAATCCAATTAGACTGATTGTTCTCAGCTAAGACTCAATTTGAAGATGGTAATTCTTATTTTGGAGTGAAAAACACCTTGTGTGTTTGAAAGCTTAGCTGTTTGGGCTTGTGGGGTTTTTTTCTCTCCCACCTATACCTGCAGGCCTGATAACAGGTATCACCTCTGCCTACACAACTGGCTTTGCTCTCCAATCCTGTTAACTGCAGCAGGGGGGTGTTCATCAGGGATGGTGCCAACTGCTGGCCCCAGAAGCTTCTGCACAGCTTGTGATCCACCGGGGCTCCTGTTTCCCAGGCTGGAGTCAAAGAGACATCTCGTGGCCATCTCATAAACTGCAAAGGAGTTCTTTTGTGCATGGAACATCCCTGGCATGCAGAGGGCCAAGAACCGCCTATGATGACCAGCACTGTGACTCCATTGGGCCAAACAATAGAGGATGCCAAAATACCCTGCACCCCACCCACCCTCTCTAGGTGCCTTCAGAGCATGAGGAAATTTGAAATATAGATCTATTCTATCTCTGTGCATTTTTGTTCAGACTTGTAAGGACATAAAAAAGAAACATCTTGGCAGGGGATGGCAGAGAGCTACAAAATCCTGAATCACTAGGAGAAACCAGAAAGGGAGCAGCTGCTCACTCTCTCCCAGCACTGGACTCAGAGCCACCAGGTGAAGGTTTTGATAGCCATGCTGAAGCAGGAGGAGGAGATTCCTCTCGGGCAGCAGAGGATCCAAGGGAGGATCCTTGCTGAAAAAGGCTGGGAATGTATGAAGTCCACCAGGGATGAAAGAAAAATTGCACAAACATCAGGAAAACAGAGCTCCACTGGAGACAAGTAACAAAAAAGGTGCAGCAGTGCTGGAAATCCCCTGTGCTGCAGTGGGTTTGACACTCACAGCTACAGCTCCAGAGAAAACTGGGAGCATGCTAAGAGCATGGAACAAATGCCAGTTTGATCCTGACTTCCTGTCTTTGAGAGCTACGTGGAAGGTGAGCAGTGAGAGCACATCAGCAGTGGGGAGCCTCAGCTCTCAGTTTAACGTGGATAAGGTCACGCTCAGCATCAGGGTTTTCAGGAGAACTGGGAGAAGAGGTTTTCAAGGGAAACACTCCTGGTACAAGCTGCTGCACCATTCCCACCTACCCCAAGATCATTGCTTAGTCTTGGCTTCCTATGAAGTATCTCCTCCTGCTCCCTTGCCTGCCTGGACCCCATCCCAAAGTTCCCCATCTCTGGGCTGGGGAGGACAGGAGGCTGAGGCTGAGGTCTGCCTGTACCTCCTGCATTCCTTGACCAGTCCCCATCCCCTTCTGTGTGAGGTGAAATATCCCAAAACACATTCACTTTCCAGGGCTTGAAGACCTGGCCTACCACCCAGGGCCTCTGGGTTTTAACAAAGATTTGTTCTTTGACCTTGTCCAGGTTCCTTTTTCCTTCCTTTAAGGAGTGACAAGGCTGCCCCTGGCAAAGAGAAACAGGCATGAATGCTGCATGACTGATGTCCCAGATTTTGAGAGATAACCAGCTCAACCCCACGGCCAGCTAGGAAAGGGGTTTAAATTAATCTTTGTTGGCTCCTGCTAAATGCTTCCTCCATGATTAACACCAGAGGTGATGTTGATAGCAGGATTCATTGTCAAAATAGCTTATAAAACAATTCCATAAAACCGTGTAAATCTTGTGTTGATCTTACTTTTTACAAGGAGTCTTAAAGCCATATATCCCAGCTCCATTTACAAGGTTGTTGCAGGTGTGGGACCGGCCTTAGGAATATAGCTACTACTTAAACTGTGTATTTTACGAGCCTGGGGAAACATCCGTTTGAGCTGTAAAAGGAGCTTTCCAGCCCTCCTGCTCCTTTGTGCAGAGACCAAAGCCATTGCCCATCAGACTTCAGCACCCCCTGAGCCACAGCCAAGGTGCAGGGACAGGATTCCTTTGTCAACAAACTTCAGCAAAGTTTTCCAGGATGTTGAACTTTGCCCTCAGGAGGAGCTGGTCTCCCCAGGCCCAGGTTTCACTGCAAACCACTGAGCACCCCAAAACCCCTTGCCATTTGCAGCTCCCATGGGGTTGTTTTGCTATGGGCTGCAGTCATTCCTCTGGTGAAGCTCACGGGCTATTTACTGCTGCTCTGGAGCACAAAGAAACAGGTGGAAAAGGGGAGAATGAATAGCTCAATCACGTGAATCAGATGACAGAAGGCATTTAAGTAGGTAATGTATACCATAATTACGTAATAGCTATTTAATAGACATCAGGGTGAGTCTCCCGGGGATAAAGGAAAAGCCAAGAGAGATTTCTCCCTGTGAGTTAAAAATGGTCAGGATTTTAAGCTCATATTAACACTCAAGATTACATCCCATCCTCCATGCCCTCTGAGCTCTCCTTTCAGCTCCCAGTGCAACAGTCCTGAGATTGCTCAAACTGCTGCCCTCATCCCACAGTGACCACTGAATATGGGATTGGTTAGGTCCCAAACCATCACATATCTCTGCTTTTCAGGGTACATGGGCAAACATTAGCCATGCTGCACCCAGAGAACTCTGTGCTGTGCAGCTGGATATGTGGGCTCCACATTTATAACACTGGGAGGAAAAGGGTTGCTCTTGGGTTTGAATTTCAGGGGCTCTGGGTTTTAGCAAGGATTTGTTCTCTGACCTTGGCCAAGCTGCTTATTCCTTCCTCTGAGGGGGAAGAAGACTTCTCCATCTACACACAACAAAGAGAAATATCAGTGAGCTGCAATGTAGTGCCACCATTGCCACATGGGGCTATGGAAATCCTCTGCCCCACTGTCCTCACCTTCATCCTCCCCATCAGATGCCTGGCCTCACCTTCCCAGCGGCTGTGTCTCAGTGCCCTCTTATCTCCTGCTCATATCTTCTGTGTAAGACCAAATATTGACACTGTTCAGGAACGGCCCTTGGCTGTGAGCACATCTCCTAACCTTCAAGATAGCCCTTGACCTCTCCCCTGAGCCCTGAAACACACGGAATAAATGCAGGAAAAGAGTCACAGTGATAAAAGCTGGTTTACAGCAGTTGGAGGGATCAGGCCAGCTCATGATGTCTGCTTTGCAACAGCTCATTTTGGGGAGTCTCAGTGACACTGAGTGACAAGTGTTTGCATTAGTGTTGTATCATCATCCTCTGCTGAAATTAGCTTTTCTCTAGCCCTGCTAAACCTCCAATTCATGATGTCCCTGGAATTTAATACAAAATAGAGAAAATCCTTCCCTATTACTCTAAAACAGGCCTTCTAAAAGAGTGTCCAACTCCTGAATTTTACAGCATCCTCAACACTGTGCAGTGGCTGTGGCACAGGATGCCTGAATAAACACCACTGGAGGGACTGGAATCATCTGTGGGTTATGAGCTTGTACAACACTTGACACGCTGAATCTCCTTCCTAATCAGGGGTTGTTAAGATGCTGTTGTAATGATACAACATTATATAAAATGGTTTATATATTTAATCTACTAATTAGCCATGATAATAACAAGCAACTTTATAGCTGAATGCATGAAACCTCATTATCTGAATCCAATTTTTATGAGGCTTCACTTGGACTTGATAAAGTGCTGAGCTCATTTAACAACCTTCCCTTCAGCCAGAGCAGTGATCTGGGATTCTTCCCCCTACCTTGGTTATTTATTTCCACAAAACACTAAGGGTTCTAACAGGAGTCTGCTCCACACACACACTTGGCTGAAACTTGCCTGTTTTGAATGATGAGGCAGGGACTGATGGACCAGCGTGGGCAAAGCAGTCACACAACTCCCCATTTCCTTTGGAAACCAGGCTAAAAGTAGGGGACAGGCAGTAGAAAACGAGACAGGAAGGCAGGAATGGATCTATCAGTAGCTCCTGCCCTGCTTCCTGCTCGTTAGCATCTCTCAGCAGATGTCAGGTAACCTTTAGAAACCCCCTAAAGAAGCAGTCACTTATCAGACATTTTTTAAATTGAGATAAAGGGAATTTGGACCTTTTACAATTATGGGCATCCCAGAAGAAAAAGAAAAAAAAAAACAACAACAACAACAAAAACCCAAAAAAAACCAACAAACAAACAAACAAAAAAAAAACAACAGAAGAAAAATGACAAATATAAGAAACCCTTCGCCCCTTCTCAGCATGTCACAGAAAGCTTCTGTTTCTAATACAGCCACAGACCAACTGTGGACTTCGTACTCCATCTGTACCTAAGTGACCACGTTGCACCAATCTGTCTCCCCATTCCCTTGGTGCTCCCGCTCCTCTGACTGCACTCCCAAGCAGAGCAGGAGAGGAAACACGAGCTTTAGCAGCAGCGGTCCTCTCACGAGGTGAAATGCTTAAACTCTAAGCAAGAGCAATTTTCTGCCTGCAAAAACGTGTCAGCAAGATATTATTGGCGGTGGGTGGGAGAGTACAATACAGGTTCTAGCTCGGTATGTCAGAGGTGAGGAAAGGATTTTCCATCAGCCATGGACCAGCCCCTCCTGCAGCGGCAGAAGCCGGTGATGGTGAGTGTTGCTCACTAGATGGCGAAGGACGCCTTCCTCCCTGCACAGCTCCGACAGCAGCAAGGAGGGATGGAGGAAAGGGCTTGGATCACTCAGGGGACATGGAGAGGAGACATCTGGAGCTTGCTAAAGCCACAGGAGAAGGGAGGGTGAGTTATTAAGGTTGAAGAGGTGGTACAGTTCTCCTTGAAGAGATGGTGCCACATGTTTGAGAATCTCCCTCTTCACTTGATTTGAAACAAACCTGTAGGCGAGGCCACAGCTACCAAAGCTGTATGTCACCTCCACAGCCCCACTCCTCTGTCCCAGGGGTGTTCAGCAGATGCAGGATTGTAACAGCAGGGACAGAAGTGTGTCAGAGCCAGATTTAAATTCTTCCAGAGGCTGTGTTTGTTTGACCTGAATAAATCTCGTGATTTGCCAGGCTGGGAGACTTGGCTGCCCCAGGTATCTTCAGTCTCTCAACCACAACCAAGGAAGCACGACAAAGGACAATGCTCTATCTAGGGTACTTGGCTATAAGCAAACATGTCATTCTCCAACAAATAAAACAAAATAAAAACCCCAAATAAACACATAAATTAAAGAAACACAAGTGAGACAAAGTTGTGAGCCAAGCAAGACTGTTTTGAAAGTGTTCAAGTGCACTAGTGAGTCATAAACCAATGCAGCAGCTATGGAAGTGAGTTAGAGGAGAGTAATTTCAGCCACATTTTTGCAGCAACTGCATCCCAGGAACATCCTGCTCTTGTAAGTCATCAGTGTTTACAAGGCAAGTTTTGCACCATTTTAGCCAGATTCCCTTACACAGCCTCAGCTATTTGTAAGTATCTCCTTCTCAGTGATGCTGGCAACTTCATCCCAGGTGTGCTCAAACTTGCACCTTCTCTGTCTGCCCAGCCCTGTGTGACCCTGTGGCTGAAGCTGCAGAAAGGAGCAGAAGGTGGCCCGGTGTGAGTGTGGTGGTCATGGCACACAGATGCCAGCTCAGGCATCCAAAATGTCCCTTTACATAATGGAGCAATGAACAATATGAACAATAATCCCCCATTACTCCACGTGAGATGCCCTCATGAAAATGAAAGCCCATCTGCATTAACCTCCAGGCAGCACCACCAGTATCTTCACACTTGAGTCTACAAATATGGATAACACACACACGTGGTGATGTGTTGATATATGCCCAGACATGAATGTATAAGGATTTTTGAACATTGCTCACAGCCCTTTGGCATAAAATCAGCCCTGAGGGTAACATTTAGCAGCCTGAGTTCTTCCATTGCTTCCTTCAGCCCAAGATTCATTATCTCTACGCTACCTTTTTTTGCAGAATAATGCAAATGTATTACTGTTCAGAAAGCCAAAGTTGTTCCTACCCAGCACGCTGGCACATGAAAATACCTGGAAGGTGGTACTGACATTTTTCCTGAAGCTCTTTTCTATTTAACAGAAGCAAAGTCACGTTGCTGAGAGACCCCTTAGTAACAGGAAGCAGTTGTCCAGTTTAAAGAACCAGCTAGAAAGCAAACAGCTTTGCCTCCTTTTTAAAGCCCCACAGGACAATATTTACCTTTCTAAAATATCATTGTGCCATGGCTTTGGGACTTTGCTTGACAAACTTGGGGGTCTCTGAGCAGTTCAAAGTGGGCTTGACCTATAGCTGAGCATGGAAAACAGGAACTGCATATAAATAACTAAATTACAGAGAGATCAATTCTCAGTCAACTCATTAGCAATGCCCGGCGTCTTTAAGTGATAACTCCACTCTCTAAGACCTTTACGTAATTACTTGCACAAGGCACATTTTACCCTTTGGTTCGCAAGTTTCATAAATGAAGGTTAAGTTTACTTAACCACCCAGGATTTACCAGCCATGTTAAAGCATAAAATGCATGTGCTGCCAGGTGTCTCTGCAGAAACTGCCTTGTTGATTCAGAGACTCCAAGGTTAAATGATGGCTCCTGAGTCCAAGGTGGTTTCCCATCGGGGAACGGGAGGATCTGCACTGTAACATTGTACCACAGTTCAGACAAGGTGGATTTAACGAGGCTTTGGAGTTAAGATAGCAGTGATTGTGAAAGCCTGAATGAAAATCAGGGGTTTTGCTGTACAGCACACCCATAACAGGAATCTTAAGTGTGTCATACTCCAGTTTGTTACAGAAAGATAACTACATTTTTTTCCCTAGACAGATACCTGTTTCTATCTTCCATCTTTTCATCTATGCTATTTGCACACTTGCACATCTGTAGGATCCATGTTTATACAGCCTTCATATCTCTTACTCATGGTTCCTACAAGTGAGTGGTAGGTCAGCTTTACAGCTGATAGGAATCAGCACAGTCCTATTAATATTTTTGGCAAGTCACACTGGCCAAAGCTAAATTGGGTGGTTTCAGGGTGGTGGGTTTGTACCTCTTTGATTGACTCTTTCATGACAGCATTTTTTTTCAGCTTTTCTACACATTCAAGTTTTTCAGACACCACTGAAGCACCCAGTGGCTTAGCAAAGTTGTGTGTGTACTGGGAGAAACTGGGTCAGGGAGATGTGAAGCCATTGAGTTGTGTAATGGGAGCGAGCAGCCCATGGGATATGCATTTTCCATCCTCCAAACCAAGCTCTTTGCCTGACAGCAAGGTTGTCCAGAATCTGCCCCTCAGCCCAGGTGTGCTCCACCAGAACAACACAATGGGCCACGATCCTGTCTTCAAAGGAAGGTCCTCAGGTACGGCCAAAGCTGGACCTACCACTCCATGGAATGCTTCAGCAATCTCTCCCCACTGCTGCCTCTCCTGGAGGTCCTGCACTCCCTCCTTCACCACATGGACAAAACAGAGAGGTGTTTCCTCGTGGGTCACACAGGGACCCAGGTAGGAGCTGAGAACTGGCACGTATCTCACAAAGTGCAGAACAATCTGCTGGGGACCTCTCAAGTCCCATCAGATGATGGGGATACCTGAAGTCTGCTCGCCTGAAGATTGCTCAGATGTTTGGTCACATTCTTCATGCACCTGACAGAGGAAAGATGAGTGTATCTGATCTTCCACATGGTCTTCAGATGAAGTGGGCTGGAAAATTCTGGTCAAAAACTTGGCTGTCAAAGTCATGCCATAACTGCTCCACCACTCAGAGCAACCCACTGGTGTTTTGCAACCCAGTTATTACCTCTGATCCTGGGAAAGTGCATGAAAGCATTCAGTAATGTAACTTGTCACTTTTTTGCACTTTGACAAAACAGTGACCTCAATTCTCTCAGCACGAGAAACTTCAGATTTCCTTCTTCGCCAAACCTACAGCAAGTAAAATTCCGTTCAAAAATACCCCTGCTGTCCTCTTTTTTTTTCTAAAGACAAAAAGATCAGTGAAAGAAGTTTCCAACACATTTGTTCTTCTACTGTCATTGTCCACAGGATTGACTACACAGGCAGGTCTGCTCCTCTGTGGCTGGACTTACGCCCAAAGATCGATGCATTAGATATCTGATGGCAAAAATATCCATACTTTGTCCTGTGGAATATCCACGTATAACCAGTGATTCCTATGAGCAATACAGAAGAGTTTCCTAAGCCTCATGTAGCTGCAGAGTTACCACTAAAAGAGAAAATCTATCCCAGGTTTCAAAGCAAAGACGGCTGCAAAGCCCTCACTGAAACTTCTTAGAATCAAGGAGAAGAAACCAGATGGTGTTTCATTCAGTTGCAGAACTTGGCCTTGTGACTTAGACAGGACTAATCAATTCCCAGGAGCTGACGAGTTTCTAAGTAATTTGGGAAGTAGTTTTTCAGCCAGGGTGCAGCTGAACACTGATCAGGATTTGCCCACGGTTGATTTGGAAACATAAGTTCTGCTCACATTGCCAGCATGGGGTGGAGCTGCAGGTGTCAATGCACAGATGAAAGTGGTTTGAATCAGTTGTGCCTATATCACTGCTACAACTGAATTCAAATCCGAGTCAGTCCCATGCTGCCAAATTTTTTTAAGGCGCACCAAGAGACAGAATTTGAGCTGACAACCACTAATGTGAGCTAGTACAGGTATGGAATGGTCTTGGTTCATACACACCAGTAGGATGGGTTTAATTCCCTTAGCAATCTACATCCATTCCCATTAATAGGATTATAACCACTGATGGAACACTTCACTCACATCTGAACAGAATTGTAGCACCTCTATCACTGATTAGCCACAAAGGAAACTTGAAAAACAACGGGTTGAACTTCCAGCACGACTAATGGTGGTGGGTCAGAACTTCCACCCACTACAGTTCCGGGTGCTTCTGTGCTTCCTGCTCTTCTTGAGGGACTGTTGGTGCAGCTGTCGTGGGCTGGAGGGAGGGAGATACAAGGCACTGTGTGCAAGAGGAGGTAGCATCTTTTATTGGAACACACTGGGTTGGAACAAGCAGGTTAAGCTTTAAAGAACATGAGCCTTTCTTCAGGTTTTGCCTAATTAAACCCCTCTGACCATTGCAAATCTGAGTGCAATTTTAAAGGCAAGATAGAAGTGGTGCAAAGATCTTGTAAAGGGCTCAGCACAATAGGCTATAGATTGCAATAACTAACCATTAGTCTTGGGGAAATAGCTCAGCCTCTGATCTGACATTTTAGCAGCTAAGAGCTCTGGCTAACAGATCCTACTCTGAATTACTCTCTCAAAACCTTATCAAAAGGAAATGGAGCCTTTTGAAATTGCTGGCATCTCTGGAAGACTGGTTTATCAAATTTCCCCTGGTTCAAGCAGAAAACCTCTGTTTTCCTCTGCTCTTTAACCTCTTATTTAAAATGTCATTTTACTTTGAACTGTCAGAAGAGGCAGCGAGGGAAGCAGCAAGCTCACCATCAGGAGGAGGTGAAAGCTGAAACTTTACCTGTCCTCAGTGAGTTTATCCACATATCAATGGCATGCCATACCAGTGTGTTTATTTTTATGACTAGAGCATATCCCTTAACCTCAGGGATCCGAACATTTCCCTGGAATGTACAGACGTTTCATATCATTTATTTCCCAGCGGCCCTTCCCCACACATGCATACATAAACACACACGCTTCTCTCCACATTCCCTTGATCACACTGCTGTACACAACCAGACAGCAGCTTAGCACAAGCACACAGGCATCCCCATCCATACCACCATCCCTATCTGTAGCCCTCTGCAGGAAATAGAAATGTTTTATATACCCATTCCTGTATTTAGATGAACATAAATGTCTATGATTTGTGTGTGCATCTGTTTATCCAAGATACACATGTGAAAATGCACATGTGTGGAAAACCAGGACTGCAAAGGGCACTAACACATGCCACTGATTCCCATGGCTGCTCGGGACCTTGCTGTGTGGTTTCTACAACCAAGGAAAAGCATTTGGATGGGATCCAATATTAGCCAAACATTTGGACTTCACTTACCTCTGTATCTATTTTAAAGCGGAAACTCCTGCCTGAAGCTAATAACCAAAATGATGGAGCAGATTCCCCCTCAGAAGCAATCCTACAGCAATTAGGATTCTGTGAAGCCGCTGCAGCTTTGCTCTGTTACAGCTCTGTCCCCTTGCCGTATTGACTCAGGCTCTAATGAGATGTTACCAAGCGCTGAGGTTGCATTCAAGCTCTCATATAAGCGGCCAGCTGAGGATTGGACTCCTTTATCAGTTTGTGCTGCTCACTGTGGGCCAAGGTCTTCAGCTGGTGTAAATCAGCCCAACTCCACCGAGGCCATGAAAAATGAGGTGCATAAGTTAAGCATCTGTCTCAATGGCTGATGTTTATCTTTGCTCCCATGGCCTCAATTGCTCTTAAGATGAACATAAACCCATGAAAGCAGTTTAATGGGACATGGGCTTTCTGCTGATCATCTGCATGCAACTGAATTTTACTCCATTTGATTGCTAGACCGAGTTCAACAGATATGCATGTTACAAATAATTTGTCATGCTCTGAGGCGCGTTCCACCCCAGGCCACAAAATGTTCACAGTAATTGAAATATACAGCCAAATTCCAAGCTAGCATAAATCTCCGCTGATGTCAAGCCATATGGAAATCCATATGATTTGAGGGCTGTAAAAAAGCCTAACAGCCAACCATGCCTTCTAGTGAGAGGCTTATGCAGCTCAATCTGATTATTCTATCACAAAGAAGATTTAGAGGTGGCTTCACTAGGATGTCCAAGTACAGATGGAAAAAGGAAATACCCAGTGTGGAACGGTTCTTTATTCTAGCTGAGAAATGCCACACAAGATTCATTGCTTGGAAATAAATGCCAGACAAATTTGAATAAAGCATAGAATTTTTTTAATATGGAATAATTGATCAAAGGATAAGGTGCACTCTACCATTGAAAGCCTTCACACCAAGGTCAGATGCTTTTCTTCACAAAATTCTTTTGTCTAGGATATCTTGGTAGGTTCAATACAGCAGTAACAACATCAGGCTGAACTTGATGTTTTCTAAGAGGCTGTGACTATTTATAAGGAGCCAGTGAATTAAGGTTGAGAAAAGCCACTGTACTATCAATAGGACTAAATTTACTACAGATTGATTTATCTTCCACTTGAAAATGCTTATGGGACTGCTAAGTAAAAAATTAGAGCAGAAAGTACTGAACTTGATAAAACACAGACCTGAAGGGCAGATTAATGATCCCTTCTCTTCATGATTATTTATTTACTTCAAAGCTCAGTCAGTTATCCCTAAAATCAGAACATTTTTAGAGCTGAGAAATTAAATTCTTCCAGTTATAACAGAGAAAAAAGAGATGAGCCCTCTCGAACATGAAAGAAGAAATATTATTGATCACTGAGAAAGAAATCTGTATCTTGCTAAATTTGCATTCTTCTGCAGCAAAATCAATGGTTTTCAATGGATCCCAACTGCCAAGTGCTGTGGTTGCTCCAAGTCTGAGCATTTAGCCCAAGGCCAAGGTGCCAAGTCAATTTTTAAAAAAAGTTTTAAAAAAAGTCTTTGCACCATCTGTTCTCTAGCAGTGGTGCATTCCTCAGGCTGAGATGTCATCAGCTTCTCATTATTATTCTTAATGATTCTTCGAAGTCAATCAAAATCAGAGACAGAACAACAGATTTGGGGTGTTTGTGCTGTGTTTGCACACTGCATTGTGCCCAAAGTACATATGGTTTTTTGGTTATTTCCATCCATGGCTCTTTGGCAGCAGAGCTTGGAGTTAGAACCCTAGCTTGTCAAACAGATGATGATTATGTATTATATATAATCGCAATGAAAAGGAGATTTGAGATGAAAATCTAAAATTGGGATGGGATGGGAGTGAAACCAACTCACTCCAGGCAGCTTTCTAATTTCAGTCATTGGTTCAAATCCCTCCCAGAAGCCACAAGGCAATGCAGGATCCCTAAATTTCTTGGAAACTGGTCCCATGCTGTCACTAAAATCAGTGGGACTCTTTGCTGTGCCTCTGCTCAACGCCTGGGAAGGTTTTAACCAGGGACATCCCAGTCTGGGCTGCACACACCCTTTGCAGGAGGTTACAAGGGGCTACTTAGCCTAAAGAAGAACCAGGGGCTGCCAGGGCCAGGACATTTGCTGACTGTGCTTTCACCAGTGGCAATGCCCACAAAGGAAGAAAAGGTTGAGGAAATCCGTGCTCCAAGATGCAGAAATAAAAGTCACTTCCCTGAGAAAGAGCAGCAAAGCCCAGAAGTCCAGATCTCACTAACACATTCTTGGCTTCCCCGTGGCTCTGCACAGCTCCCAGCTGGGTGAGTAACTGCTGCTTTATCCAGCCACACTGCTCAGATGGGATTTAGGAAATAAACCAGCAGAGACTTGGATTAAACAGCCAGGGCAGAGGTGCAGGGCATTTCCCAGGGATTAGTGACTGCCTAAGGGATTGGCCAGTGGCACTGCGATGTCAGATAAAGCTCAGGAGCAGTGCTGCTAGGGCTGGAGGAAGGCAGGAGCCAAATTCCAACCAGGGGAAGTGCCACCATCCTACAAAAAGGCCCCAAAGATATTTCTGTGATAGGCACTGGCCCTTAGCAGTGATTAATGTTGTTGGATAGAGCCATGACGTGGGAACTACATTTCTGGTGCCCAAATCAGACTCCAGCCCAATCTGATGTGCTCTCCCTGATCTGATGATCAGTAAGCCAAGACCAAAGGAGACTGAACAGTGTCAGGTCTCTGCTTTCCAACGGGGTCACTAACCTGCAATGTAATATCTGATGGTTAGATGGTTGAAGCAATAATTTGGGCTCAGATGAGGCTATATCATGCTGGAATATTAATGATGTCACTGTAATATGGCCACTACATCATCTTGCCTCCACAGAGGTTCCCCACCCTCTTAGGGCAAAACCTTGAGCCTCTCCAGGCAGAGCTGAGCCCCAGCACCCCAGGCTGAATGCAAGTAAATGTTCTTAAATTCTGGCTGCTCTATGGCCCTGGGTGTTTTACCCTTAAAAAGGGGGTGGGAGCAATGATGAGAGGTAATTACCACAAAACAGATATGCACATCTCCCTCAAGGTCAAAGCATCAGTTTGTTCACTACATGGTGCTAGAAAAAGAAACAGATAGAAATCTACAGAGCTGAGATTGAGGCTTGCACTTGGCATAGAGATCTCCAGATGCACAGATGCCAACAGTTTGTAAGATAAATCAGGCTTCCTGATCCTACTGCTTCAGCCCTTTGTTGGCTGGAAGGTGTCAATCCAACAAGTGGCCCATCAGATAGATAAGCACGGAATACTCTACTGCGTGTAGCTGAACTCAGCCCCTTGGGGGATCACTACCTGGCAGAAAATAACCCAAAAAGTTTGTGAAGCTACAGGCAAGGTGCTGCACAAACCCCCTCATAAATCCCCTCTGTAGGACAGATATGTCATAGGTTGGAACAACTCTTCCCTCTCCCCTCACCAGTTTGTTTCTAATTATTTTGCACACAGATCACAAGGGGGGGAAAAATGTGTCTTATTTCACTAGGGAGGGGGAAAAGAAACACACTTGATGGTACTTTAAAGAAACTTCTTTCCTTTCAAAAACAACAATTCAAGTAAATTAATACGCCTGGTCTGATGAGTATGAGTCACTTTCAGTACAAACTAACCACAAAAAAATCTGGTTTTAAATTTAGAGGAGAAGGCAGGGAAAAAAGTTTATAAAATAATTAATGCATTTTTTCAATTAGGCAATATTACCGGTGAGCAGAAGACAATTATAAGTTTCCAAAATCAGAGATCAAAATGGAACCTCTGAGTCATGAGCCCGCAATAGAGTTCTTTAGTGACCAAATAATTAGAGTCTGAGCTCATTTAACTATCACAGAGAATAAACTCCACTCTGCATGTGTTTTTACAGATTTCTACTCCATGAGCATTAAGAGTTTTATTCTGTCCATTTGCATAGATTAGCATTTGAGAGAGATCTCCCTTACTCCCTTTACAAATTATTTTTTTAAAAGCTGTAAGCAGTTGATGTGTCTGCATCTACCCCTACTCTATTTATCTGTATTTGACACAGATACCCTCCCCAAAACGCAAACTGATTTTCTGTGGACATGCACGTGTTTCCTATTGGCAGCTGTGGGATTCATGTGGGTGTTTGTGACTTCTAAACACGCACACGCAGGCTCATATGCACTTGGTATTGTTCCTTTTGGAAACTCTAAGTTTTAGTGATTTCTTCAAAAATCACATAAGAAACGGTAGCAGAGAAGAAAATAGTTCTCTAAAGCAGCACTGTGTGATGATAATTAAAAGGCTTTTTTTTCCCCACAGCCCTGAACAGCTACAACAGAGAAAACCCAGCTCCTAAGGACAATTGCAATGTGCATCCCAGACCACAGTGGCTTTAGCCACACACCAAAACGCACGCCAGCTCTTCCCTTGGCTGGCTCTGCTCCCATGGCTGCCTCCTCCATGGGGGCTGGGTCACTAAAGCAGCTGGAAAATGAACCCTCCAACTTTTTGCCCAGTCCTAGCATGGGCATCACCCAGCAAGCCAGCCTTCCTCAGGCTCAGCACCATGATGGTTTTCCGTTCCTTCCTGGCTTTTAGCTTGGGCAGCTTGGGGCATATGTCAAAATCATGCACTTTGACACCTTGTCAACGTTGAAATTCTACAGTTTTACAAGGAAAGAGTGTCCATATGTATATGCAATGACTACACACACAATACAGCTTTGCAAAGAAACACTCATTTTATATTGTGACTATACACACACACATATGTAAAATTAGGGATAAGATACAGCATTTTCTGTGACTCAGAAGCAGCTGATGTATTAGAGCTGAAAGATTATGTAGATATCGACCTGAGGCAGGAGTAGTGTAGGATAATTTAGTCCCATGGGTTAATTGACTATGAATGATCTTAAGATCACCAAACAACCTAACTAATGGTTTGTAATAGGAGCTTTACATACAAAACACGTACAAGACACAGCATTTTGCAAAATCCCCTGCATCACTTACTATATGTCTCCTGTTATTGCAAATTCAATATTACACAGAATATTGTGCATGTTTTATGCTGTGTAGCACTTCTGATATATATAAAAACATATCTAGTGGGATGTATTTTACATTATATTACGTATTGTGTAAATTTGTACATAAGCCAGGACCGGGTGCCAACCCACAGGGATGACAAGCAGACAACGTCTGTTCACAGCAAAAACCCAGCAGTGGGGCAGGTACAGCTGGCACTGCAGCCTGCGGGGAGCACGGTGCTGCTGAGTGGAGTCAGAATCATTTCCCCTGTCTGCAGAAGGAGAAACCGGAGTTACAAGGAGGGTTTCTGGCTAAGCCTCTTGGCGAAACACAAGTCACACTTCAAATTTTCTGTATTTTA
>VZTJ01001265.1:3797297-3900259 GCA_013397795.1 Orthonyx spaldingii
AAGGGACTTTCTCACGCACCTAGATGGAGTTCAGAGTGCCAAGAACCTCAAGAGGAATTTTAGGAATGCATCAATTAGCTGGCGAGAGTAATTAGCATTGATTCATAGCGGCTTAGTGTCTCTTCCTTGTTGCTTTCTGGCTGTGTGATTCAACAGGTGAGTTTGCCCAAGCTGAGCTCCTTTTGGCCTCTGAGCCAGCTTTGCAGCCGATGACTTAAGAGGTGTAATTTCCCTGGCAGTAGCCGTGTGTGAGTTCAGCCTGGGTGTGAGTCTGGTGTGAGTTACAAGCTGAGTGGGAAGATGGAAGTTACTCCAAGTCCAAGTCCTCCAGAGTCTTTAAATACTTCAGTTCACCTTGGCTTCCCTGAATGCAGTCCCTTCACTTGGATATGGCTTTTCTGTCAGCCTCCCACACTCCGTACAAAACCAAACTCCAGCCCTCTGTGTCCTTTAAATTATTTGCCTTTATTGTACAAGCTCCAAGAACAAAGCTAAAGAAAAACAATGAAAATAAACAAATTTTAAACACAACCACATTTCATGCCCATTCCTCAAGCCAAGCTCTTATTATTCCAAAGAACGGGGCCACAAATATGAGGGACAAAAAGTGACAAATGAGTTCCTCTGACAACCAGCAGATCATGGTTCTTGCTCAAGAAAAAGTAGCTCACAATGCTCTTTTTAGCCCATAGATATCATGAGACTTCATTAACGACTCACAAAGTGCACAGGGAGCTTTAAATGAGAGCTATTTTCTTTGTGTGCAAAAGAAACTGATATTAATGGCTGGAGCAGGAACAAGTTGGCAAGGTATAGGCAGACCACAGTGTGGTCAGCACAAATTATTGTCATTTGCTGGAATAATTGCAGTGGCAACTGTTGCTGTTGTTGCTAAGTGGTTTTTTTTCCCCCTGCGTGTCTTTGGGTTGCACACTATTTATGGCCAGATTCTGCCATTCCCATGGAGTCAAGGCTGCCCCCTCTGAGATCTGGATCATCCTGGCTTGGTCTATGTGTAAGGATGGACACAACTTCATTCGCCAGCTCCAGTTACGGTCTCTGCCTGAGGCAGGTAACTCTATTGACAGCAGATTTTGCAGAGTGATAGGGTGAGGTTATGATCTGTTGTATTGCAACTGGAAGACTGCAGTCCCTGAGTGGGTAGGAGGTGGCGAATGACTGTGAAACATGTCCTGCCATGTGAGGGAAGGATGCCTCTCGTCTCCTGGCAGACATAGGGCTTGGGACTGCTTTCAGGCTTGTGCAGAGCTGGTGGCTATCTCCAGCTTGCTACATCTGCCATGTAGTACTTGGGAGTGGAGAAGACTTGTGGCATCATGCTGGATGTAAGTGACTTCCATAGCAGAGCAAAAAGCAGAAGCAAAAGGCTGGGACTGAAGCATTTTCTCCTTTACTGTCCAAAAAAGCAATTGAATTGTACAGGAGCAAAAACTGATCTCCAGAATGGAGGTAACAGAGTGTTGGTCTTGACAGAAAGAATGAAAGAAAAGTACAGAGCAAACCAAAGACAGGGAATAAAGAGACAAGAGTGTGATTGTTGTCCCAGTCACTGGACGAATCTTAAATATGGTGAACCAGAGAGCTCATTTATTAGCATCCAATTACCTTATAGGAGCAGAACAAAGAGCTGGAGCTGTGTCTGAAGGGAAGGTGATGCTTTCTAACACAGTCATCCCTGAGCTCCCCCAGTAGCTGATAATTAAAATCAAAGAGGGCCAGGTGCAGATTGGGTACAAAAGGGAGAACAAAGAGGTGAACTGCCCTTTGAGCAAGGAAAAGCGTGTTTGCCCAGTTGCCTTTGACACAGCTTTTGTGTTCCCAAGTGATCTCTAACTTCTCATGTGCCAGGACTCTCCATCACACGTATCAACACGAGGATGCCACCTCTGAACAATTCACACTCACATTTAAGCTCACAGTGACACCACTCACGTAGGATGGAGCTCAGCTCCCTTGTTTTATGTACCTCCAAACTTTTTCCAACCAAGTTTTCCAAGGGGTGCAAGGTCAGAGCAAGGGTGAAAAAACCAGGTCAGGTCCAAGCCAGGAGGTTTCTGCTATGTCATCTGAGTTGCAAAGGCAAGATCAGAAAGACCCGAATTGTCTCTGAGTTTCAAGGGTCAGTGTAGACTCAAATATTTTCCTTGTGTGTGAGAATTTGAAAATGGACAATACGTTCCAGCTAAACACTTTGGAAATGAAAAGGCATTTGAGAACTATAATGAGGAGGTACTTTAAAATCATACAGCTTCAAAATATGAATGCCAAGAATTATGGCTAAATCTTCCATTATCAGCCACAAAATAGTAGAAGATTCCGAATTTTCATTTAATGCCTCAAAACACACTAATATCTATGAAAGTATGGCAGCACATGAAAATCATATCCAACATGGGACAGAATAGATCAGATCTCTCCTGTTGCTCCAGCTTCTAAAATTCCCTTCTCCATACTCCCTGGAGGATCTGTCTTCAAAACACTGTCATTTGGCCTTCAAATTAGTCTTGGCATGAAAAATAGCATTTAAATATGAAACAAAACAAGGTTTTGGTGCAATCTGTGTCTTTGGATCTCTGATTTGGTCCCAGCCCTCAGGAATGAGGAGTGAAACAGTTATTTTCACACAAGAGAACTCAGATATTTGTCTGTGACCCCTCATGAAGAATGAATTGCTAGCACAGTTCATTTCAGCCATGACAAACACGCCATTGCTGCCCCTTCTTTTGCCTCCCTCCCCAGCTAGCTTCATCTGCATAAATATTAATACTGCAACTTCTAATTAAATCCAGGAATGTATTTACCTTCACAGATGAGCTACTTAAACAACACAAGAGGGGCCTCTTGTTTCTGTGAAACTTTGCAGCCTGTAAAATGCAGCAGTTCTATTCAGGGTTATTGCTGCTCAGTAAATAACGGGAAAAGATGAGGAATATTTCTGAAATAGGTCAAGTACACTCCAAACATAAACATGCTAATAGGGAGAGATGTAAGACAGTGTCAAATGTCAATGATCACCAAGTAGCTCCCGAATATATATTTACTGAATGCAATGCTTCTCCACTGAGCAGAGTTGACATAATGACATGCTCTTACAGAAAACTTTCCTGGCTATTTTATTAGAGGTGTTATGATTTATTTTTTGCTGAAGTGCAACTAGAAAGTTCCTTCCCTTAGAAGACAGGTTCTTTGAATAATAATAATAATAATAACAATAACAATAACAACAACAACAATAATAATAATAATAATAATAATAATAATAATAATAATAATAATAATATTATCTCAGAATGGTTTGTATAAAGCAGCCAGCTTAGCTGTACTTCTCTCCACATGCAGCACAACAGAACAGCTTGACTAGTATTGACTGGACTGTTATGTTTATGGGAACATCACTGATGCTAAAGTCAAGATAAAGTACCCCAACTGCAGCTTCCCTGCCCACAAGAACTTGTTGATCTGTCAGGAGAAAAGTCTAGACTGATGTGACATGAGATCAGGCAAATCCATGCTGTCTGTTCCTTATCAACCACGTGCATGCAAGCAGTTTGGCTGATACCCTGTTATACTGTTTAAGCTATAACCAGCTAAAAAACACTTCCAGAGTGGACACCCATTTGGAACAGGACATATTGAATGGGGTTTTATAGAGTCTGTCTGGACTCTGGCATGTTGCTGTTGGTGAGCTGGATGATGTGGGACAAAGCAAACCAGGAGAGCTGTTATTTCAGTGTGGCTGTGGGTAAAGTTCAGCACTTGTACAGTTCCTCCCTCTCCTCTGTGCCACTGCTCCTGGCTGATCAAACACCGGTGTGACATGCCAAAGAGAAAAACTCACACTGAAATTAATAACCCAGGGCATCTTATGAAAGACACACAAGCTAAGCCTGTCCCACTGCTCACTACCAGGAAGGTCTCTGCTGTGTTTATTTTCTGCAACTGCTTTAAAACTGCCACATCCCAAGAGACCAATGGGAAAAAATGCCATGGGATTCATTTGCTTTGGATCCAGTTCATGTCAAAACCACAAAGATGGTCCATAACCAACTTTTGATCAGAGCTGATCAAATCCAGTGATAGTCAGATCCTGGGGGAGGTCCTTAAAGGAGGCACAGAGGAGCACAACAGCCACAAAAAGTGGATCAGAAATCTAGAAAACTTAATATGAGAAATGGTTGAAAATGAGTGGGTTTGTTCAGTCTAAGAAATGCAAAGAGGACCCAGTGTGACAGTTCATAAAACCCTGAGGGAGAAGAAGGAGGTTATAGACCTTAGTGTCCCCTATGGGAAGGACAGGAAGAGCCTTGTCCTTGAGTTGAAGAAAGGTGGGGTGACATCAGACATCACAGGGAAGCTGTCCAGGGAGAACCGTTGAAAGAGCTTTTGAAAGCTGTTCAAAAGAGGGAGCACTGGAAGAGGTTGCTGATGGAGTTCATGGTACCTCCATCGTTAGGGAGTTTTAAGAAGAGGTTTGATGTGCATGTGGCAGGAATGGGTAGGGCTGGCTGTTTAGGTCCTGGATGAGGAGAAAAAAATCAATACCTTCTCAAGGTCCTTTCCCACTCTGTCTTCTAGGATTTGTCAATTCAATCATACATAAAATTCACTAGACACACTTCCTCAGACCACTCATGATTCAGACTCTGCTCTTGGGATAAGGCCTTACTCAAAGTCTCACAGAAAAAGCACCAAAGTTCAGTCACTTTGGACTCCAACCCTCCTTGATACAGTAGAGATGGCTTCATAAATCAAAGTGGGGATGAGGAGATTTCTTATCCCAGTAAATCAAACACAGAACTGGGACCAGGGCTACAACATGGACCCGGCTGCACACCCGAACTGCTCCTGGCCCCAAGATATTACATCTAAACTGTTGGCTGGGGGCCTCTCTGCAACTTTACCATGTCAGCAGCTATTGTGGAGGAACACATAAGGGGGTTTTGAGCTGGGAGGCCTTTCAGGGATCTTTATTTTATCTAAACAGGGACAAAGAGCTTGTGCAGTGCCAGCACTGCCCCACTGGAGTCAAAAAGCATCTCTGTTCAAACACCAATGGCTTGAGGCCCGAAGATGTGCAGCTCCAGCAAGAAGGACCCCAGAGACGATGGTCTGTTCCTGCCAAGCAGCAACGTGTCTGTTTATGCAGAGAACAGCACTCTGTGTGAACGATGGTAGGTTTATTTTGCAGTCAGCGTCACAAACTATGGCCCTTTTCCATCTATTGTCCTATATGCTAAGTAAACACCATAAACCATTCAGCGTTATGTGCTTCTGAAAATCGTAACGCAAGAGTTTTACCATCAAGGAACAATGAAAGGGCAAACAAGGAAGTCAATCCATGTAAGTTAGCTTTGTTTTCCATATGACAGAGTGGTGCATAACTTGTTTTCTCCTCTCATGTCTTTTATGGTGTTTTTGTTAAAGCTACTATGCTGCGTTACACAGCTCCATTCATAAAATTAAATTCCACAGGGCAGGAAATCATTCCCATTTTCATGATCATATCGTCTGAACCCGTGCTGCAGGCAACGGGGAGAAATTACTACTCCTGATGCACATTTAAGGAGTTTCTTCTGCTGCACGGTTCCCACATCAATAAGAAATCCTGCACATGCAGCAAGGCAAAAACCCACTGGGTAGGCTGAAATGGTTTCTGTGTGTGTGTGCGTGCGTGTGGTTTGGTTTAATTTAAAGATGTGCAGATAGAGTTTTCACTCAGCGCGCGGTATTCATTAGTGCGAGGCAGCAAACTTGCCTGGAGATCTGAAGGCCCCAGAAATCAAGCTGTGGGCGGGAAGAGATTGGAAAGGTTTAAAGGGTGATGATTTGATAATTTCCCTAGTCCAGAAGCCTGCAGAGAACACACACATACAGAGTCTGGTCTAGAGCTGCCCCATATCCCAGCTGCCCTGGATGCAGGTTCTGTGGGACCGTGCATTGGTCCAAATGGATATATCTAAATGGACATGGAATGGATCAGCCTAGGGGCATCCCAGGCAGGGATATCTGCAGACAGAGCCAGGTCCCACAGCTGACTACTGAAAACTAGAGAGATAGCTTTTAAATTATAACAGCAGTTTGAAAATGAGGGGATGAAAGATAACACCCATTCCTATACGATACCACAACTCCTTCTGAGTTTGCCTTGATAAATTTGCAATGCTCAGATCCTGCTTGGACAAGCCCAGCAGCCCTTGGGACCAGCCTGAAGATCTGCATGAGGTTCACCAGTGCAGGTTCCCCACCATGGCACTGGCACATCCCTGGCAGTGCTGCTGTGCTGATGCAAAGATGACCAAATAACCTCCCACCTCACTTGTGTAAAGGGGAGCTGGCAGGCACTGCTGCAGCAAACACTGTTGGGAGCAAGTGGTGGGGCCAGTTTCAGAATGCAACTGCAGAGATCATTTATTATTTGGTACCCTTTCTTAAGGGAGCATATTACACTATATTAAAGAAAAACAGAACCAACAAGTCCTTTATACTCCTGCTCTGCTCATTTACTATGACTGAGTCAATCTCACATGGTTCATACTATACATTGAATATATCTATACATGCACAGCTGAAAATATTGATTCTTGAGAGTTACTGTAGCAGGAAGCATACTTTAAAAGCCTATATGTTATATATAAAACATGTTTATACATGCACATCTCTCACCATCCTGCAAAGTATTCATACAGTTTGCTCTTACTCATTTATCTACCTGATATAACTGAGAAAGAGACTGTAATTATTCAACTTTCTAAGCATTTTCTTGGCTTTTCCTGCTGCTGAATATCCCACCAGGAAGAGCATGCACATAGCACCCGTCTGGCAGTCCAGGTTCTGTCCCAGCACAGGCTACTGACATATCTGATCTTCTTCTACAAAAATCACTTGGGCACTGCACTCACTGAGCCCCACTGACCCCAAGTGGATGGAGCAATGTCTTTAATACTTTCCTCTCCCTGTGACCAGGAAAATATCTGCTATGCCATGAGTGTTTTGCTGAGCTGCCCCGTGAAGCCTTGTGAAAAAAATGCACATATTAATATAATGATGATGAAATCCCTCCAGCAGGGTTTGGGTTTGTCACTATTTAATCCAGCTTTAAAACTCCAGTTAATTTAAAGGGAGCAAGATCCAACCCCAAAAGGAAGGATGGAGGAAAGAGGAGGAAAGAGGGTGAATGTTCTTTGTGCTTGGATGTGGGAGTACAGGGATGGGCTGGGAGTGCAGGGATGGGAGGGGATGCACAAATACTTCCCTAGACAGGAAAAACCAAAAATGAAGTGTAAAAAGTGAGCAGAGCTCTTCTGCATTCCTGCTCTGCCTACTTTTGGTGTAAATATTAAGAGCAAAGTACAGACCTGGTAGAAGCAGTTGAAATATTTGTAAGATGGAAGACACAGTCCCCTGCACTCCTTCCCTCCCTTCTCATCTATGTGTCAGTAGGAGATGAACAGAATTTTTTTCAGCACTTTTGCTCCTCTGTCTCTCCTGGAAAGTCCCCCATACCAAGGGGGATTTTTTTGATGGATTCCCCCCGGGATGGTGCAAGCCCCACTGCTCCCCACAGCTCTGAGGACGGGGATTCCTGCAGCTGCTGTCCCTGCCCTCCTGAAACCCAAACACGACGCTGACAGCCGGGTTTTAATCACGCAAGGGCCGATAACCATCAAACACTGCTAATTTCCAACAAATTATCTAATCCAGATGCTTGCCGGATTTGAGTAAACACTGCACCCAACAGGATCATAAAGCAAATAAGCACAAAGCGGTTTAGGGTTTCAGCTCTCCCCTCCCCTCGCCTGGGACTCTCGAATGGGGAAAAATGCAAATCAGGTGATCCAGCGCTTGTGTTTGAAACCAGATCGGTTCCCGTGGGATCACATAAAAGTTTGTGTCGTCGTGCCCACTGCCCAGCCCCCTGCACAGGGCAGTGGCAGTGAGGGGCACGGGTGGCTTTGGGACAGCCGCTGCTCCGGGCGGGAAGGGCGACAGCCGGGATCGCTCTTGTCAGGAGCGGTGATGGTTGAGAACACCGCAGCTGGGAGGCATTCAGGGATGATGCCGCCTCCCGGTGAGCGGAGGAGCTCTGTAAAACCTGCTGGGGACCCTGATGGAGCCCCTCTCGCCCTCCCACGCGGGGAGATGCTCAGCCCGTGCGCAGCTGTCCCGCAGTGCACACCCAGCTGCTCGGGCTGACACCCGCGGCATCGCCCCGGCGGGAGGAGAGGCCGGCAGGCAGATGGAAAAGGGATGGAAAAGGGACGGAAAGCATCTCCGGCCAGCGTGGTTTGGGCGTACAGGCAGCTGCATTGCCCGGGGAGGGAGGCATGGGACTGCTCTGCTGGCTCGGGGTGCCCCTGAAATCATCCCAGATCATTCTCTAAGGCAGAGTACAATTTAAAGTTCGTGTCTTCGTAGAGAAGTGCACATGCAAATACGAGCAGAGAACCATGTTTTTGGCAGTTTGAATTGGTCTGGAAAATGGTTAATAGGTTTAATTCTGCCTCAGGACAAGAGGTAGATCCTATTTCATGTAGGAGCCCTCTCAGACATCAGTTGTGCAAGGGCTGTGACCTGGAGAGACACACAAGAGTGCATGTTTACACACACAGAATGTATGTACATGCACACAAACACACATAATTATACTTTTTATCCCCTGCTCCTGCACCAGCCTGTTTTCTTGAATAATTCTCCTACAGGATCATACATAAGACATTCCTCTAAAGAACAGACATATTTTCTACTGCCATACAATATTTTCCGATGTACACATATGCCTTTTGTACAATGTGTAGGCAGAGGATATATTTAAATAAACACTGTGTACAGCCACGGACCAATCCTGTATGAATGCACATGGCACAGCCATGGTCTGCCAAGTCTGGGGACTCATGTAAATAAAGGATTTATTTTACAAATTTCCTTACACACAAACACAGACACACCAAACACACTGGAAACATATGGGATGCAAAACATTCTTTTGCATAAGTCTGCAATATTGGATTCAAAGATACAATTACCCGGAGGTTATGTAAGCTTTGAACAAGGAGTGGAAAAATGTAGCATGTCTGAGCAGGCCTTCTGGTGAAAACGGGGAAATGGCATCTCCCCACTTATAGTGTTATTGTCTATTCTGTTTCAAATTGGGAAAAAAAAATGTTTTCCCAATTCCATAAACAACAGCCATCCTTCTTTCAGCAATTCATGGTGGTCCTCGTTCACAAATGTTCGTTAAAAAAATAGCCCCAACTATTCGCCTTCCCTGCCTTTTTTGCTCCATGAAGAAATAAACCAGTCGTGTTGCCTGTTCCTGAGAATTTTTCATCTTTCCCCTTTGCAATTAAAGCTGATCTTTCCTTGCAGCTTCACTCCCCTCCGCTCCCCCTCCACCTCCTTGTCTGTCTAATCTCCCGTTCCCCTCCAAGTGTGTTATTTGGCTTTGGAATTATGTCTATTTACTCGGGGTGGAAGTTGCACAACGGATGTGTTTATGCGAGAAAATTATATCACTGACAAATGCTGATTGGCATGTGGACACTGGGAGAGAAAACTACAGAGGACGTTTTCATCAGCTTGGAATAACACAATGATTGTGTTTTCAGCGGAGCTAATGGATCACATACTCCTGCTCACTCTGATAGCTGTTTACACAAAGGACAGCTTCCCAGATGCAGCCAAAAAAAATAAAAAGAGAGAGAAAAAAAAAGCTTAGAATGAAAAAACCTGCTCCAGCAAACACAGTAATAATAGTAATAATGGGTGATCAGGGATAATCCTTCGGAGGAAGATCACGGGTCTAATTCTTATTTGCACTTAGATCCCTTCACACTGCTGGGAAAAGGGGTGTTGAAGTGGATGCAAATGATATGGTTGGATGTAGAGGGGTCTTCACCCTGCCTGGTGGGATGAGGAGGACCCCTTTACTCTGGCTCTGTGCCAGCTGAGGTGCCACAGGGTGCGGGTGCTCCCTGGTCCCACCGTGTCTGTGGCAGCCTCTGGCTCGAGGAGCAGGATTCCTGATGAAGGAGATTTTGGTGTTTGGGGTAGGCAGGGGAACTTGTTCTTTTGTCTTCTGCACGAGCAAAGGGAAAGTTGGATTTTTAGCACAGAAAGGTGGTAATGCAGATCATCTGGTCGGTGTCTGCTCATTCCTGCTTCGAAATGAAATTAAGGAAGGCTACAGAAGTGTAGGTGGTCAGGGGAACCAGAGTCCCCTCCCCACCCCAAAGCTCCCTCATCATGCATGCATTTGACCTTCTCTAGAGCTCACCTACTTCTCATGCAAATATATCTATCAGGGAACAATGCTTCCAGCCCAGGGAAAACACTTTACACGAGCTTTCATCACTCATAGCCAGGCTCTGCCCAATGGCATCGACAGATAGAAATACACGATTTTCTCAAAGGCTTTTGGGAGACCAGATCTGCAACATCCATTTTATCTGTCTCTCTCCTGTATTTTCCCTTCTCTCCTCTTTTCTAAGCAAAGAGGTCATTCATCTAAAAATCAAACAAATGACTTGCTGGAATCCAGACTGTTCATCTACCGCATGCTCCCAATTTCACTTACATTCGTGCCTTTGAGAAATCTAAATCTGCCACATGCTGTCCAGAGAAACATGGCTGATTTTGCTCTTTATTGCTTCTTACATGCCTCGGTGTTTAAAGAAGACCCCTCTTTTGAACAGCAGCTTACAATCTGATAATATTTCTCTTTGAAAAGTCAACATACTATCATTGTTTCGAATTCAATTATACAGCCGGTTCTCTCTCTGTGGTATGCAAGCACTATATTTAGGTTATATTAAATTATGTTTTAATAACATCCACTGGATTTTTTTATCCACCTCAGCCTTTAAAACTCCTAGTCCCTCCAAAGGAGAGGGGGGAACAGTTTATTAATGCATCACTTCAGAATTGTTTTTTAATTGGAAACATTTTGCGGAGAAAAGACCATTAATAAAATTCGATTCCAAATCAAACTTCTCTGTGTATGTTATTTTTACTCTGCAGTCAAATGCTTTTATTAGATTTAAAACTTTCACTATTCTTTTTTATCTCTAGCTGTATAATGTTCTGCAATAAAAAATAAAGGGCCTAGCGACTCCAAAGTCTGGCAAAATAATATACTTTTTTGGATGTCTGTGTATGTTGCCAATTAGTTTTGCTGTAAATACAGACCTCCATCCATCATCAGTCTCTGGGTGGCTATAAGAGATCTAATTTGTTTCAGATGCCTGGTGCTTGCCGAGCTATTCACCAACTCTGCTGACCTGCTGCGAAGACCAAAAGCTGCAGAAGGATGACTGACAAGGGAAACTGGAGAAAGACCTATATACTTAGGGATGGATCCTGCCTCCCAAACGGGGAAGGAAGCCTTCCCCCCTCTCTCCTCCTTTTCTCTCTCCTCTTTTCAGAAGCCTGCAGCTTTGGAAAGGAACTCAGAGGCGTAAGACATGCGCTAGGGAGGCTATGACAGGGTAATGGAAAACTCTCCTCCTCAATCCATTCTCCCACCTCCCCACTCCTCCTTTTACAAGCCATGCTTCAAGCCTCCCGTTCCCTAGGAATTTTATGAATGCCTGAGCCCAGCCAAAATAAACTCGTAAAGAAGAAGTTTCAAAAAGAGGTCACAGACCCATAGAGCAAGTGCGAACCGGTAAATATCAAACCCTGGGCCAAAAGGCATTGCCCAGGAGCCCTGTGGCCGTCCACAGTTCGCCAACCTAAAGTGTGTTTGATTCTCTAGCTCCCACACCCGGGACCCACCAGCTTTTTGTCCCTCCCCATGGGCATCCCACAGTCCCCAGGAACCCCCCAGGAGGCAGCAGAACTCCAAATGGAAGAATGTGGGGTGACCTTTTCCTCTGAGACTTTCATGCTGGGGAGGGTCAGACCAGAGCCATTGGCCTGGGGGCTCATTGCAAGCAGCCAGAAACATCCATCTATGTTGATTTTCCACAGACAATGGGATTCCCACTAACTGCATGGTTTGTGTCTCTGTGTGTATGTGTATTTTTTTTCCTATAGAAATTAATTTCTATAGGAAACATTCCTTTTTATTTAGAATGAATTAAAAAAAACCCCCAAGAAACCAAAAAACACAAACAGAAAAGAAGTTTGCCTGACTTACAAAATGCAAATTCCCCTGTCAAGCAGTGAAACCCTCCTGATGCCTGATGCCAGTGGCAGTTTATTTATGGTCCTATTCTCACCTCTCTCATGGGGATCAGCAGTGCCATGCTGACACACAGCCCTGGCTGCTCACTTACTGCCACGGATGGGATTTGGTTTCTTACATGCAGCAGCACCAGTGTGGGAGCTGCTTCTGAACTGCTGCCACAAATCGCACAGCCCAGATCTCTCACCCCAGCCTCGGTCTGGGCACTCACACTGGAGAAGGGAGATGGTGTTTGCAGTTCACACCTCATCCTGGAGATGCTCAGACTCATGGCCCCCAAAGGCACAGGAGCAGGGACAGGGTGGGAGCATCCTGAGCCCTCTCCATGTGGTTCTGTAGGAGGCAGCTCAAAAACTGCTGGAATAAGGGATCGAAGGGTGCTGTAGAGGGGTCCTGGGTGCTGATCACTGCTGCACTAGCTAAAGCATTGTACATGGAAAAGTTACTGGATTACAAGATGTGGTAGAAACAATTCTTGGAGCTGAGACCAGAATAGCTGAGAAGGAGACAGAGTAAGGCTTCTGCAGAGGACAGCAGCTGGGAGAGCGTAGTGGTTGCCTCCTCATGCCCCTACTCTTGCTCTCTCAGCATCAGGCACTCCCATGGTGGGCTCTTCCACAAAATCCTTTCCCCTGCCTGTTTTACAGTTCTACTCCAGGGATATTTCTGTGAGCTCAGCGATCCAGAGCATGCATGAGCATGCACAGATCATCCCTGAGGGACCCAAAACCCATCCCAGATCAGGAAGCCCTGGGCAGGGTTTTCCTGAGCAGCAGCAGTTGGTCTGAATCAGCAATGGGCAGCTCCTTCTGTGGCCACACAGGGAAGAAGACAGGGAAAATGATCTGTCTGAAAATTAACCCAGCTACAAAAAGCCATGTTTAGGGGTGCCTCCACTGGGAGAAAGGGCTGGGAAGCTTAAATTATAATATTTGGTGTGGGAAAAACGCGCCTGTAACAGCACAGAATCAGCTCTGACTGTGAGAAGGGTCTATAAGCATGTTACTATGTCCAAGGCTAAAACACTAAAATTGCTTTGTGTAAAGGATGTTGGAGGGGGAAGGCTGAACAGCCAGACTACACCAAGACGGTGGAAGAGGTTTCCACCATCTCTCCCAGATGCTCTCCTGCCTTGGCAGATGTGGGGAGCCACAGGAAGAATGGTGTAACCGTGGTGGGGGACACTACAAGAGAGCCACCTTCACTGGCAGCACAAGCCAAGCTGGGCATCCTGAGGGGACCATCCCAGCCCTCAGCACATGGCCAGGGGCTGTGGGGGCAGCTGGAAACACTCATGGCCTAACCCCTGCCAGTGCCAGGCATCTGTCCAGGTGATGGAGATATGTGTGAAAACACGATGCTGCGTTCCAAAAGGAGCATCATTATCCCAGGGCTCGGGGAGGGGAGGGAAGTGAAGGGAGGACCCTTCCTTTGCCATTGCAGGGCATGCTTAGTTTTCATCATGTTGTGGGGGCGAATTACTTTTGCTCAAAACCATATGTAGAGCATCAACAAATGCACATCCTGTGAAGCTGGGCGTGTTGCAAGAGGGATTACAAGGCTGGCAATTTATAGCAGCTGCCTTAGTAGCCTCTTCTTCCACGCATTATTCTGTCAACATTGTATTTTCCTTGGAAAAACATCTACAGTAGTTTAAATCTCTTTACTGAAAACAGATCTACTACAGGTGCTTTAGAGTTCATCCACGGGATATGAGAAGGTTGAACGTCCCCAAGAAAGGGAAATTTATGTCAGTAATGACTAATTGATTTGCTTGCCTTTAAAATCCCTAATGTATTTTCACATTTTTCCCTGCCTTCTTTTTTACAGTGCTAATAAAAGAAGCTACATCATATATTTGTGTTATATGTGGGTTTATTCTGGGAAATCCTTGCTTTTGCAATGTGTTTATGTTTTCCCTCATTTCCTTTTACCTTTCCTTTATAAAAGGGCTTGTTTTTATAGCAAATCAATGGGTTAAAGGTGAACAGTAATGGGGGAAAAAAAGGGGGTTTTGGAAAATATATGGTGAAAACAAGGCAGAACTGGAAACCAAATCTTTGTTCACTGGAAATTAAAGACACGCTTTGCACATTGAAGTGGGATAAATGCAATATATTGTGGTAGAGCATAGTGAGAACTGCATGCTCCTCTCCCAAGGCTCCCAAACCCAGTCCCAATCCCCAAAGTCTCAAGAAACATTCTGATCCTCAAAAGGATGAGGAGAGTGGTTAGTGCATCTCTGCTGGGGGTCGTTTATGGAAAAGGTTCCTGCAAGATCCTTTGCAAAAATAAATATTTTTACTAAATCCCTGGAGCAGCTTACAATTCCCCGTGCTCACAATTACAATTTCCCCATTAGGAAACTTCCTTGAAAAACCCACTTTGGCTCAATTGGAATGTGTTTTTTCAACAAAGCTGAAACATTTTGATTTCAGCCTATTTTTTTTTACTTTGCCCTGCAATCATTCATCATAGCCCGACAGAGAGTATTCAACAAGACAAAAATGGCAAAGTCACACACAGGAGTCAAATGCGCTGCTCTGAAAGCGACAGCCCATTTAATTTGGGCTGAAATATTGCTCGATTTTGGGGGAGGGATGCAAAAGAAAACAGAGGCAATAGCAAAATGATTCCTTTAAACACAGCAGTTTCCAAGATAGCAGAAAGTGGTCCCACCAAGGGTTTTGTTAATGTGGTCACAGTGTCCCACAGCCTGTCCAGACATCTACCTGGAGATAAACACAAAGGTCCTCTCCCTGTCCTTTGAGGTCACTGGGAGGTTTTAACTGAATTTAACACATGATTCAGTGGTGGAGACCAAGGCACAAAAGTGGCACAAGCATCTTTAAACCCCTGAGCACCTTTGGTAAGGACACCAGCACAGAGAGGGGCACAGGAGGGCTTGAAGAGTCCTGTTGGACCAAATCCCATCACTGCACTGTGCCTCAGTTTCCATCAGCGCTCTGGTGCAAGCCACAGGAAAATCCTTTAATAGCCTTTTTTGAGATTTGCAAGGGATGTTGTATCACAATGTTGCTAAAAACGTATGAGCATACCCTGGTTTCCAACTTCACACTGTTTACAAACAGGTGTTACTAAGAAGGCTGCTAATACATCAAAGTAGAAAATTAAGTACCTAATTAGGGCTGTACTCAACCCCACTATACCAAGCAGAGAATAAAATTATTTGCAAGACCACTTGGCAGGACACCAAGTAAGAAATTATGTTGCCTTTAAAATAAATTAATTTCTATGAAGTTAATGTCATTCTGCTTACAAAACAGTCCCTGCTAAACTTGCATTCCAATTTTAAAACAGGAATACTGAAGGACTACTCCATGAATCACTAAAAGGCCAGCAAGGAAGAGAGGCATTCCTTTAAATTAGAAGAAGTACAGGAGAGCCTGGGCCTGAGAACACGAGGTCTCCATATGTCTCTATATGTGTCCATACGGGCTCCCACGTTCGATTTATAAACACCCTATGGAGCAGGGAACCTAACTCGCAAGCTGACAAAAGCTGTGGAGGTTAGAGAATAGATGGCTGCCCATTTCCTCCTGGGATCCTACTGTCAAGATCTTCTGGGATGCAATTTGTTCTAAAATCAATTAATTTTTACAGGGACCACTCCCGCTGAACCTTGCAATATCCATCCTCTGCCACTGTCTGCTGGAGTTATTGCCCTCAGGTCACGGGAGCTTTGGCACACTGAAGTATGTACATGGTGTCTGTTGCTGGAAGCTATTATCCCAGGGAGCTCACAGGATCCAACAACTTGGGGATGTTGTTTCCACTGAGAACCAGAAATCACTTTCTGATCTGACTGATGTTCGAAGAGGGGCCATCTGTGCTGCCCAAATTGACGTTGACAACTGTGTTTGATGTCTCTGTCTCAACTGGTAAAGAAAAATCACTGTTCTGGTTTCTTGGCTCTGCAATTTCTAACTTTGTGTCAGTGGAGGATAAGATGGAGAGAGATAGTGTGACACTGCAGGGAAAGTTTGGATAAAATATTAGGGAAAAAGAACAAGTCTTTTAAAAAGGAGGCACTGTGAAACTGTGGAAGAGGCTGTCTGGGGAGGAGGTGGTGGGACCTCTGGAAGTTAGGGACATTAGGAACAGCTTAAACAAACTTCTGACCAAGAGGCTTCGGCAGAGCTTGGGGAAGGAAGTGGGCAAAGATGACCTCTGAGGGTCATTTCCAGCACTATTTCTGTTTCTAGTAATGTCCAAGTAACCTGTGGTGCTTTAGATTGAGTGTCTTCCTTTAGAAGATGCTGGTTTCAACTTCTGTCCAGAACTAATTAATTCAGACCCAAGGATCTGGAATGGTCACACCAAACATGGCTCCTCCACACAATCTCAACTAAAGCACAAGAACCAGAACCACATCCAGAGTTCATGGAGGTCAGAAGAAATCTCCTCCTAGAGCAATGGACATCATGTCAAATATAAAATAGCCTGAGTGATGAGAAAGTAGTTCAGAAGCAGAAAATCCAAAGGGTTAAGTTTTAATTGTTGTGTTAGGTTTCAACATAAATCGGACTATCAGGTGCATGTTGGGGTACAGCTGCAGAATCACTTCTGTGATACAAGTTAATATAACTGCTGGTGAACCACAGTAGTGAATTTCTTTGGACTACCTGGTATGAAACACAGACGTGCCTGGGTTACCTCCTTCATCCTTGCAACTGTTTATAAAATCATTACCAAACCAATTACAAAAGCTTTAAGTTTATAAAGGTTAATATTATCTTTATATGACAAAGGATTCACTGTCTTAGACCAGAACAGGGAGAACCTGCCTTGGTCTAGATTAGTGAAGTCAGTGTCTCAAGATACATTTAGGTGTGTTTTAATCCAGCTTTGGCAGCCATATGTGTTCAGTACAGTCACCTTCAGCTATCTAAAAACTGAACATCTATTTGACAAGTCTGCTCTAGACCCCCCTCTAGAGTCAGAGGGAAAAGGAGAGCTCTTCATTCCTCCTACAGCAGATGTCTGGGTAAGTCAGAGGAGCCATTCCATGGAGACCCCACACTCACCATACAGGTTACAGAAGCCTAGATAGTATTAGACATCCATTATCTATACCTCAGAGGGTATCCTGCCCTTAGCAATATTGCAACTGAATGGGTTAAATTTACCAGTGTAAAAACCCTTTCTATGTCTGCACTTTATATCCATGACTCAGTTTCATGAGAAATTTGCTCTTAGACTTCCCTAAAGAGAGCAAGCCAGAGCTCTGCCTGCTCTGAGTCTGACACGCTGCACAGCCCTTTGCTTTGAGGGGAAATGCTTTTCCAAGACACCAGAAATCATTTGTAAAGGAAACACGGGGTTTGGTTGGGTTTTTTGTGTTTCTGACAAATCAAGATATCAGATATGGTTGTTATTATTTAATAATGATAATAGCAACAATTTCTCAGATGTAAAAGTAATACAATAATGACAGGCTTCATGGAACATACAAAAAAAGACTAACAGATATAATCAGTTGCAGAAGGAACTGAAGAAAATCTGGGACATGAAAAGCAGAGTAACAACTGTTTGTGGTGAGCTGGGCTTTCATGATGGGGGTATCACAGCAGCAGCATAAAATGGAAACAGGGTCTACTGTAAAGCCGTGTGTCCTCCAGATGGCAACATTGATTGGTATTTCTAAAGGAGTTTGGGAGGAGCACTCTTTCTCTGGGATACATGGATCAGTCTTCAACACTGACTTGCATTAGTACTGCCCTCAAGACCCTGGGCTGTGTCAGGAAAAGCCCATTCTTTGACAATATTCATGACAGTCAAAATGAGGAGGGAAAGTGGAAATCACTACACAGCCTTCAGACTTACCAGACCCAGGGGGAAAATGTTATTATGACACAACTATCTGGCAAAGGACAAAGACGTGTTTTAAACCCAGGAATGAACCCCTAAGAAGGGATGATGATCATTAAAGATGGAAAATGACTGTGATCTTAAAAATGCTTGAGTGTCTTCCGCAATCAGTCTATTTCTCTCAGCATCTTGAGTCACTAGGACTGCTGGTGCAAAGACCTTTCCCATTTTGCCACAGCACCTTGATCTCTTCAAGGCTTGAGATAAAGAACTGACAACTAATGGACACGAGAGTAGCACCTAGAACTGCACTAGCAATGGTATTTAGTGGTCTTCTGAGGCTTTTCACTGAGGATTTTGTAACCCTTCAGAAGAGAGGTAGGGAGGATGAATTGTAGTTAAGTCTGAGATTTACATGCATTTACCACAAGTTAATTATAATCCCGGAGCTGAAGCCAGGAGAAAATAAAGAAATTAATAAAACCTTTTGCTTTTATTAGCTTTACTAAGGTATAATTTTCTTCCCAGTGCACTGCAAATACATAATATGAATTCTGCCTTGATTTTGTGATGACTATAATCTCTTCAAGTCCTGCTCTTAATCTGGCCAGGGTGCAGGGAGAGATGATGTTCAAATAGCACATGAGCAGGAGATTCAGGGCCAAGTGGCAGGCTGGTGTGACCTGGCTCACTGCTGGTGACTGCAAAGCAGTGTCACCCAGTGGGCTGGCAGGAGAATTCAGTCTCGTTTTCTGGCCTGGAAGAGGTGATTAATATTAGCTCAAATCTTCCATATCATTGCCATTTAGAGAGAAGATAAAAACCCCAAAAAGTTCTATCACGTTCTTACACAATTTGTTTCTTTTTCATTATTTGCTAGTTCATGCTCAAAATTTCTTGAGGTTTTCATGACTCATGTGTCCTCTCTAATAATGTTGGCTATTAATGAAGGGTTTCCTGGAAAACAGACAAATTCAAAGTTTCAAAACCCCTGTTTTCCATTGAAGTTTAATTTCTAGAAAAATTTTCCACTTTCAACAAGAATGAGACTGAAAAGCAGAGAACATTTTCCGTTGAAGTCTGCACAGAAATTTCCTTTAGTTTCTCACAGAGGATTGCAGGGCTTGAAACAGCTTCCACTTTCACCACCACTGCCAGGACTAGAGCCAACATCATCTGCTTCCCTCTTCTGCCTTAAATCAGGCCTAAAAAACCCACTGAGTTCCCAATTTCTGTGCAATTATTTCTCCTTTGATGTTTTCACATCTATCCAGGCTACTCATGATAGACATGTTCCAGTCCTCCGTTTTTTCAAGGTATATAGAGTTGCCTCCATCCACTTGGCCCTGCTGAAGGAGATGAGGATAATCTTTGTATGATGGGGGGTAGTTAACTAGGATTATTTTGTCCAGGGAAGAGCCAAGATGATGGACAGTGACTTTATTCATCTCTGTAGCTCTTTGAAGTGTGGATACTTTTTCAGCTTCCACTCTGCTTTCCCTACATTTTCCATAGTGAAGTCTCACCAACAGGTCTTGTTGCAGCACAAACAATAATTCAGCCTATAACGTTTGTTTGTTTTTAAAGTCAGTCCTGTTCCAGCTGATATGAAAAAACAAATTAAATTAAATACAGAATTCCACAGATTTTTGCATTGAGGTTTTTAGGGGCACAGGACAAGAGCAGGACTTTGGTTTCTTTGTCCACCAAAAAAAATCTCCAAACTACACTTCTTTTTTTTTTCCATATAGATTTTGGTAAAGGAAAAAAATGGTTTGAATAAACATGCAGGATTTTTTAAAAACATCTTTGGATAAATTTCTAAAACATCAAGCCATGCTTTTGCTGAACACTGAGGATGGCTGCAGAAAGCTTTCTCATTAATTACAAATTCACTGAAAATCCCCCAGCCCAGAGTGCTGGCTCAGAGCCATTCTCCTCCACGAGCAGTTTGTCACCAGGGTGGGCCTGAACCACACCACGGGTGACACGTGGCACCTTTGCCCGCTGCAGGCACAATCCAAGCACCAGCAGTGGGAGCACAAGGTTCATTTCTTCTGCCTGTGTCATACTCAGCAAAACTGAGACACCACGACTTAACCCCACAGGATTATAGATGGGAACTGGTGTGAAAATCCTTCTTTATTCATTATCTGGTAAGAGCAAGGCTGACTTTGAAATCTGGCTGATGTGCTCGTGAACTAATACATGGGTGTTAGAAGGGGATCGCTGCCCTTTCAGGAGATGCAGACCACACCAGACCCTTCTGATGAAGCCACAATGCTAAAATGTTAATCTGATGAATTCTACCTCTATGGCTCTGGTGTAAGAGGTTAGCAAAACACTTTCTGAGCCAAGAAGCTGTAAAATAAGCTTCATTTTAGATGCGATAGGGGAATATCTTCTTACTAATTGTACCAAGGTGTCTGCTGAATTAGCTGAGATATGATGTATCAGCAGTGACTGGAAAGCCTCTGTGTGAAAACATCTAATAGAGTCAAAGAAACCAGCACTGGAAGAGACCCCAAGGCAGATCAGCTGTGCCTAAACCTAAACCAGGCTAAGCAGCGTTCACTCACACTGTACAACGCCCCTGACTGAAAGAAGAGCTGTGATTACATTTGTTCCTATTAACTTCTGCCACGTCTGACTCCCACCAATGGTCTCGTGCACAGCCCCCAGTTACCATCCCTGACTGCATCCACTGATGCTGGGATTGGTACAGCAGCAAAGCAGGAACCAAAGCTCCATTTATGACTTCACCTTTCCCAGTCTTTGTTCTAAAATCCATACAGAGGGAAGCGCATGGAAATGCTGTTATATCTATTCTACAGGTGAGCATGAAATGGCACAATTATCCCAGCAATTGTCCCATGGAGATATCATGGCCAATGCTTTCTGCATTTAAAAGAGTGATGAAAGATTCAGACCATGCCTGGTTTCTCTACAGCCCTGGAAACACGCAATCACAAGGTCCTAAGCAAGATTCAAACAGGACCCTGGCTTAAATCCCAATATCATATGGAAAGGAGCAACCTGGTCTGGTGGAAGGTGTCCCTGGCCAGGGCAGAGGGCTGGAACCAGATGATCTGTAAGGTCCCTTCCAACACAAACCATTCTGTGATTTTATGATCCAGTCTGTACCAGAGATGGGAGGGGAGCTCAGATATCCCAGCTCCCAGGTCTGTGTTGCTGCCAGTGGTGCTGAGCTCCTCTTGACGTTTTGCTCAAACTCTGTTACAGCACAGACTGAGTTTTCATGCTCATATCTTGAAAATTTGAGTCTGGTTTGGAAGCGTGTGTGGCCCTTATCCTTATGCTCTCTAAATATAGGGTCATGTCCAATATTCTGCATCTGTCTTACTAGAAGGGATTTTATAACTGTGGATTATTCTACAATATGTTCATTTTTTCCCAGGCACCAGTAATAGGAGGTAATTTATACATCCAGTTGAAGCCAGAATTTCTTTTCAGTAATTTCTCCCAGTTATGTTTATCAATAAATATCTCTCAGCAAATGCCAAATCTCACAAGCATGTTTGGAAAGTCAAATATGTTTGTGTAATACAAACCTATGTCATGTCAGGAATTAGTTTGACTAATAGGCCTTTAATTAAATCCTTGTGGAGTCTTGGTGTTAATAATAGACCCAGTTTTCCAAAAAGTTTAATTTATAAGATAAATTCACAAATATATCCGTCCAATAAATCTTTCCTACATCCAATATTTGTCCTAGAAACAATAACAGGACAGATAATTTATTAGACTATTTCCTATTGCACTATAATGACTACGCTTGATACTTTAAATGTATCCTTCAGAGTCCTGGAATGACAGAGGCTGTAACTAATGAAGATAAAGATTTCCAGGGCTCATTGATCCAGGAGAGACATACTTACTGTAACTTTCAGACCTATATGTAATCACAGAAATATTTCCCCAGAGAACACAAATTATAGATGACTCTAAAACTGCCACCGGAGATATTTTGCAGAAACCACAACAGGAAATGTTTATTTTCTCAACCCTAATAACCTTTTCACAATCTAAATTATTTAGTATTTTTGAGAAAATTACATTAATTCCCAATTAAATTTTTTCTTGCAACATATATCACATTTATATAAATATCTATATTTCTCTTTACTATCTTTCCTTAAGCCAGCTCCTTGATTTCTCACTTAGGTGGCCAGAGTGTAGGAGTCAAAATGCCACCTAAAGTGTCTCCATTTCTCTTCACTCAGAGAACAGCATGCTTGGAATAGAGACGAGCACACCACAAGGTCAATTCTATCCTGGCATAAATGCATGGGAATCTTAATAGCAGCTAGGAGAACAAAAGTGCCAGGTCTAAGATGTAGTCCCAGCAACCAGAAATACCCTTCTGTAAACACTTTTCAGAGGGTTAGACCTATCCCTAATTTATTGAGCTATCACCCCTCAAATTCAGAGAGGTCAGAGGAAATATGCTTTTCTTGTCCTTTTCCTACAGAACATCTGGTCATAGCATTCTCTTCCTCCAGCTGCAGAGGTCCCAGGTTCTGGTTCTTTAAAGTCTATTTGTTTTACTTAAAACCGATCAAAATATTTATAGTTTTTCATACCAAACAAGTCAGTTCCAGGTAAATCTAGTGAGAGTCCATATGACTGGCATGGAAACTGCACAGGCCCCCTCCTCATGTGAATCCATGGATGGCTTAATTCAGGCTGAAGTGGGAGAAAAAAGGGTGGAAGACAACAGCTGAGGAAAGAGAATTGTTATGCTTTGATCAAGTTTGCTGGACAGCTTAGAAATGTTTGACTTATTTCTAACTGTAATGGATAGAATTCAGCTCTTAATGGGGTCAGCTGCTCTGACCCCAAAGGCTACTGGGCAGAAGGCAAGATAGCCACCCACTTCCTTGAGAGTTTGAGAAAGAAACTGCACCAAAAAGAAAACGCCAGCTTGGGTTGCTGGTGATTTTTAGAAGAAAATCTGATTTGTGTCCTGTGGTTTGGCTTGCAGCGTTGTGTGTGCATGGATGTCATAGCTGTGGAAATGAGGCACTTAGGAACCTTGGCCGCTCTGGGCAGCTCTCCCCCAGGAAATCTCACATCTCGCAGGCCCAAGCTGCACACGGTATTGCAGGCAGAGATCTTTGGGCAACAGCACAACTCTTCAGCAGTAAGGAGTGTTTTGAAAAACAAGGGACAGAAATAAGATGGTAAAGTTGTTTCCCAATGACTCAGAAAAATCACCATGTCTGAGGGCTTGTACTCATCTCTAATCCAACGAGCAGATCATGTCGTTGGCTTTTCACACGCAACAGGCACTAAAACGCCAGCACAGAGAAGCTCAATGTTTCTCTATCACACTTACTCATTTCCTGCTGCAAAGTACATCTCTACCCATGAATGGAGGACCAAAACGAAACCAAGTCCCCTGCAACTGCAGAAGTGGTAGAAATGTAAGATTAAGAGCATTTCTGCTTCTGTTTCCCTGCTCATACACAGAGGAAATTGCAAAACATTTTCCCCAAACTTGTAACGAGCTTAAAACAAGCTGCAGAAAAGACCCAAAGCCACAAACTACAACATAAAATGGGAGGAGAGCAGGAAAGCTAACAGGCAGAGAGATGCCATGGGCTCCTGCAAGCAGCATGGGAATTTGTTAGGTGTTAATTCCCGGGTGATCCTCAGCAGTGGGCTGTGCTTCGTGCTGTGGCTGAAGGTGAGGAAGAGGTGACAGGTCCCTGACTTTGTCATCTGATGAAAAACTTTTGCCTGACCCTGAGCTTGATGATTTAGTGCTGGTTGTGTGAGCAGGACTCCCTGAACAGCCTCCAGAGAAAACGCTAACACCAGCTGGAGCGCCAACACAACCAGCTCTGCGTCCTGCCGCTGGCTGGGGCCAATTTCCAGCGCTCCAGAAGAAGGTAAAGAAAACTTTCAGAAGCCAAGTTACGTAACATTTACACAGCGTTATAAACTAACACAGCTCTGGTTTGTTTTTTTGTTCCCATGAACATGATATGACTCAATGGAAACTACTCTGCGGGAAATAGGCGGCCCATTCTGAATCCTAAGCTTCCAGAAATAAGATACTCTCCAAAGAATTTGGAAACAGCATACCTGTTGGAGGGATGAGCCCAGCTCAAGACCCTGAGCTGAAGAAACCTGGAATTTGGGAACAGTTGAAAAGAAACCCAACCTGCCTCTGGTCTGGCTGTTGCAATTATGGTAGCACTGGCCTAGACCCAAACCATGCATCTACGTAAGCTGTGTGTCAATATAACAGCACTCATGTTTACTTTGAAATAAAACAGAATAACCCTATAGTGGGAAATGATTTTTTCCTTCTTTCTGAGTATTTCTTAATGTTTGTACCAGCATTCCTCAAATCCCATTTCAGTTGCTACTTATAATCCTAAAGTGGTGTTTGAAATCTGTCTCTGAATTTCAGGGTGTGAAGCCAAGTCGAATCTCTTGTCTCCCCATCAGCTCTCCTGACAAGGATAAAGAAGGACAAAATGTTATGCAGGCTTGTTGACGGAGGTGAAAGTTGGTGGCTGCCAAAGATGGTTTCTGGAAAGAGTGCAAACCCTTCACTGAAACCTCACTGGCATGCAAGACAATCTTTTCTTTTTACTAGTAGGCCCAAAACTAACATTTTCATAATAATTTTCCAGTATCAAAGTGATAGTTTTTATCCAAGACAGCTGAATACTACAGAACTGTGTAACAACAATTCAGTGCCAAACATATGCTATGTATATATTTTAACACCTTTGATAATAATAAAAAATGCATGTTCCTAGCAGTTTTCTCAACTTTCATTCAATAACAACATCCTCAAGTTGATGCTTTTTGTTTTCCTTTCATATTATTACGAACCTGTGTTTAATTCTCAGTGCCAGTTTGGCTTTTTAACCTCTCTTTCTACATTCCACTAGTAATGTCTGATTAAGAAATTAGCCTTTCAAGTGCTATAAAAAAATCCAAGAAATACAGTAACACAATACCATGGAAAACTGATATAATCTTTTCAAAACTATAAAAATTGGTCACCCAAAGGAACATCTGCATGGTAAAAATTTTAAACAAACTGGAAGGGAATCAGATAGCTCATAAAGAACCAAGCAGCTAGAAGAGCCATTGGTCGTTTACATATTTTGCTGTCATCCTGACTTGGAGAAGACTATCATTTTGAAGCATGTTTCTTCAGTTTTAGTTACCAGCATCTGGAACGAATTCCAGGATGGAACACTGAAAGTTTTTAAAAGGAAACTCAACCTTACAATAATTATTCCTTAAATCATTAATATGGTGAAAGTGCCAGATGTAAAAATATGAACAAAATAAAGTAAAATACGCTCCCAGGTATCACTCAAATCCCTAACGTACATCTGTCTGTTTTCTCAGTTCATTAATATCTGTTGTAGTCTCAGATATCTTCTTTTATGTAAAAATTTCCACTTGCTTGTTATTGTCTTCTGTCTTGCATTAGAGTTATTGCTTTACCTCTCAGGATAGCTATCTGTCTGTATTGAGAGACTGTGGGTCTACTGTAATACAGGCTTTCCTCCAGCAAGAGATAACAGGGTGTTCATCTTTTATCCAACAGCACGGGAAACTTTGGGTTGGATGGATGTTCAAGAGGAACAACCTCCTGAAAAAGTGGTTTTGTGGTGGCACCAGGGCTTTGCCAGCACAGAGCTCCTCACAGGGCCCAGGTTTCATTCACAGACACAAGATAGGATGCAGTGAGACCCACGTGTTAGGCACTGTTGGGCTTGGGAGAAGACCAGGAAGCCAAAGACCAGGCAATTCTGTCCTACCTTCACTCTCTGTTCACACTTTCAAAGCAGCAGGATGAAGGCAACTAAGGGAGGGCCAACATCACTGTAGATAATACAAGATCATTTGATGGTCTGTTCTTTTCAGCATGATGATGTAAATCACAAGGCCAAAATCAAATTGCCTCTTTGCAAGTGAACCCACTGGACGTGCAATGCAGTTCAACACAGAGTTAACTTAAATCACTCAGGAGAACCCAATTCATTGAAAACTCCTGGAACACCTAACTAGATCCCACCAAAGCCCCAGGCATTCGTTTCTGCTAATGCCCTCCCCTCCATCCCTCCACAAAGAAGATGTCTCCTCAGAGCTCCACTGAGAATTCTCAGCACCGCTAAGCGTTTTTGCAGATTAATGCTTGTCTGAATGTTACTAATTAGGGCAGGCGACTATATAATGAGATGCTTACAAAGTTTATTCATCACTAAAAATAAATGTTAAGCATCTGGCTTGCAGGCTATTCCCATGTGCCACTCAGGTCCGCGTGCTGTAGAGCCAGATGGAGCTGGAGGGACACCAATCACAGCTCAGAGGGATTACATGTCTTAAAACCATGGCTAACTTAAACAAGCAAGTTGCCATCCCTCCATAAATCCCACGTCTACCACCAGATGTGTAACAAGCCTTGTTGCATAGGGCTTTCCAGCTTGGGCTCCCCTGGTCCAGTGGGGCAGAGGAGAAAGTTGGCTGCCCATGGCCAGAGCTGTCTCTCCCTTGTACACAGCCCACTTGTCAGCAAAGCCAGTCTCTGCTGGTGACCAGAAAAGAAAGCCTCAATGAGTCACAAAGCAGAAAACCATCAAATGGGGCTATGCTAAGTAAACTCTCCTTCTGTCCCAGGCAGTGGTGGGAATGACTCATCTCCTTTACAAAGCTTGGGGGAGAGTTTCTCTCTGCCATGTTGACCAAATGTTAAGTGTGTTTCTCAAGAAGGTTTTTGCAGTGAAACCATTGGTGATGTTTGTTTACCAGCCCCAGTTTAATTACTCAGAGTAGCAACAGATCTGAACAAGGACACTGTTTCCTGAAAGCATTTTTTAGCCTGTGTACAGGCTGACAGAGAAGGTGGGATTGATAGGTGGATACTTTATTTTCTCCTTTTTGTCCCTGAGCAATGCTGTGCAAGAAGCAGCACTTTTCTGGTGTCATGGGCTTCATGTTGACTGGGAAAGCAAGACCTGGGACATCCCAGGCTCTGGGGGAAGGGAGGTCACCCCTCATCCAAGTGAAGAGGGAGGGAAGGGGAACAACCCAATCCAACATTAGCAGAGAGAAGGAAACAAGGTGGGTTTTCCCAGAGCTGGCTGAGTCAAATGCTCTAGAGAAGAGGAATATTTAAACTGTATTTCTGTTTTGTGATGGTCTTAAAGGCTGCTTTCCAGTTAGGAGCCTTGTTTTGCTGGGCACTGCTGAGCACAAATAAAGAAGCTGATTTCTTGTTGTGCTCCAAGAACCTGCCATCCAAGAAAGCAATGCACAAAGGTGGAACTGAGAGAGGGGATGACTTTAACCACGAAGGTAATTTTTCTGCACTTGAGGTTTGTTCCTAGAAAAGAGTACAAGGTGAGCAATTCATATTTGGACTTGGAGCATCCCAAAATTCTAAGCTTTTGGATTAAGGGAGATTTTTATTTGGTACCTTATATTGTTAAGGAGATCTAATCAAGTGTGGTACTTCCAGGAATTACAAAGTAAAAGTACACTACGTAGATGAGACCATTAACATAAGTAAAATAATGCTTTTCTCTGAAACAAGAAATCCACAAAGATATCTGAGAGGTCTTTAAACCAGCAGTGAACCTTTCAGCTGCCCATTATCTGAACACTGTTAAGTGTTGAGTTCCGACACATCTACCACTTCCAAAACATGAAATGATTGGACAGACAGAATAAGATTTTCAACCTGACCCCCCCTGAAATACAAAGTTTCTCAGAGAAACTGTGGCACAGAAGCAGCCCACAGTGCAAGTCCAACCACAAGACAAAAAGCTGCAGGACATATGACTGCTGAGGCCCCACTGCTCACTAATGCTACATGTTCTGGACTTCCTTTCCATCTGCTGCCACCCCCTGCACTCAGAACCCTTGATGTGGGGTGGAGCACGTTGGAAGAGCCGCCCGAGGCCGTGGTGGATGTGATCCCCACATGCCTGTGTGGTGATAAGCAGAGGCACAGCAGTGTCAGGAGGGATGGGTTTGTGGTTATGTGGTTCGCCCACGGCCAAGAAAATCAGTCTCCACCATAAGATTTTTGCTTTGTTGGAGGCAAGACCTTTCATGTGGCTGTAAGGCTCTGAGACCAGGAGGCAGTTTAGTGCTCTGCTGGTGGAAGCTGTATAGCTGGGATCCATGGGGATCCAGACAGGCACATGGACAAAGGACAGTGACAATTTGGTCACTGTGTTAGAGCTAGGTTAGACAAAAAAGGATGGATTATCTAAAAGTTAGAGCAAAGCTGGAAAACATTTGGGGAAGTTTAGTAACAGTGGATCAAAGGTGTCCATCTCAGAAAGGAAAGGCACTTGAACATATTTTGGTTATGGACACCATCTCCAGCCACATGGAATCACTGGAGACTTCTTTCCACATCATCCACTGCAGAATGAGAAGCCAAGGAAAACCAGACTTGGAAGGCAGAGAACAGCACAGATCATGGGTCTTGTGGGGCAAAGTATGTGCAGGTAGGACACTTGCCAGACTAAACCCAGGTGTTCCTGCTGTAGGGAGGTTGGGAGAAAGGTTCACCCAATGCCTGAAGAGACAGGTGGAATTCTAATGGCCCACCCGACCAGAAATGACCAAACTATTTTCATACACAGACCCAGGATCACAAGAAACTATTTATATACAGCCTTTATAATGGTTTAGTCCAGCTGGAACAAGCCTGAATGCACAAGTGAAGAATGGGGTTGGGGGATGTGAGCTATAGGATGCCACTTTGGAGTGTTTGGCAGGATTAATCCATGATTCCCCAAGGTAAAATATAGGTTGACAAAGTGGTGAGACCAAATAAAACTGCTGATGCAAATGAGGACTGGCCAAATGAGAAGTCTATTAAGTAACAGACATAATGCACCCACTCATACCCTGACAAAATTTCCCTCTCCAACCCATCTCCAAAGCAGGATTAAGCTAAACCATTTGAGAGGAGGCTTAGGACAGACATGTATGTCCACATAGGTAACTGCTGCCTGATGCCCTCACTGGGGCCACTGCTCCATGGTTTTGGGACTAACTGGAAGAACTGACACAAAGGAGAAAGCACATGATAACAGAGACACCATGTCAGGATGGCACCACAGTGAGAAAGTCTCCCAGCAGAAATGTTTTGTGGGTGGCATGAAAATATTCCTTCTGGCTTTTGTCCATGTTTATGGACAGAACCATCACTTGCTATCACCTGGGAATTTTTGTTGAGTTTGTTTAACTACAACTTATGGTGTAAGTTTAAAAACTCTGAACAAATAAATACATGGTATCGGTTGGTTTGGTACAGAAAAAATAATCCTTCCTGACAGCACTAAACGATTTTACACACTGCAGTTCCTGAAGCCCTGAAATACAGCTTTTGGGTTCTGGCTACAGGGGTGGTTTGATGCTTGACTCTTTCCTTTTAATCCAAAGGAAAGCAACCTCTCAGACAGAGTCAGGGTCTGGTGTCCAGTACCTAACAAATGGAAGGGGAATGGGAGAGAGACAGAGCACATTCCACAGCCTGGTGTGTTTAAGGAAAGGGGTATAGCTTTCACTCTCCTGCTGTTAGACAATAATGCGCTGACTGAAAATGTCAAGCTTCAGTTTAAACAAAATAAAAGACTGGAGGGCCCAGGGCAGAGAATTTAAACACATATTAATTAAGGCTGGTAATACCCTGACATTTCCTGGATTTTTAATAAACTGATTAATATTTCTCCTTCATATTTCCGTGACATGAAATCAGTGCAGCACAATTAATTTCAACAAGTTTTGGTCAAAGGGTGCTGAAGGAAAATGAACATGCAGCGTCACAGATTTGAATTAGAAGTACTCTCACTCTGCGTGAGTAATGTGGAAACACACTGCCCTCCACATGAGAAAATTGCAGCTCAGGACCTTGAGAGGAATTTATTTACTTTCAGCAAGTGATTAACTGAAAAAAGTAATAATTACACAAAAAAAAGAAAAAGGCAGAGAGAATAAATTATTACAGTGCCTTCAAGAATGGAACAGAATGGAGTGAAAGGTCCTCAAATGTGGAAGCACAACACTTACGCATGTGTTAGCATGAAGTCTCAGCTTTGTATGTTCATGATTAAACAACATGGAAAAAGAATGTTTTGGGGAGGATGTTGAAGGTTCAGTTGTTATTGTAGCAATGAGCACTAGATTGACATCTCTTTACTAGATTTTAACTCTTCAGTGGCATTTATGGCAGTGGTTCAGAAGTCACCAGTGCCCGACCAGAGCAGCAACACTTTCACACAACTTGTCATTCAGTGCCATAGGTTGCTCTAAATGTTTCAAATCTCTCTGGGATAGCTCCTTCCTCCTTTCTTAACTACAACAATATTTCTTTACGTGATGAGAGGATTCAGTCATAGCCTGGGTCCCTGTTGTGCAAACTTAGGTTGAAACACCCAAGAAGCAGAGGTCTGGCCCAGGGCCATCTGGGAAGTTTAAGTAAGAGTTACAGCTGGGGACAAAACGGCACAGCAATAACACAAGCCACTATGCTCTAAAAATTGAGATACTGAGCACAACCCTAGTGCCTGAAGAAAAGCAACTGCACCGGCGCTGACTCTTGCATCACTTCATGTGTTCTAACACACTTACTCAATCACAGCCATCCTGAAAAAGTCACATGCACATGACCGTGCTCTCCTCCTGCTAGTAAGTGAAATTTGTGTACATTGGGGGTCTTAGCTTTGCTTAAAGAAACCCTGGGGTGCAGTTATTGTAGAAAGAAATGGGCTGAGAATGTACATTCTGTAATAAAGAGAAATTTTTTAGTGTTGAAAATGTTAGTTCTCACACTAAACACATGGCATTCAAATCCTACACATAAGAAAGTTCAAGCAGAGAACAGCTGGACATCCTCTTTTCAGATTTTAGTGAAATTCTAGATTTTGAAAATAAAGTATTCCCATTTCTCCACTTTTTTTTTTTTTGAACTATCAATCTACAAAATTTTGGAATTAAAACCTGAGAATCTTGAAATGTAAATAAACTGCAGATGAACGAAAGTGAAAGATATTTCAAATAAACATTAGAAGGCGATTTTTTCATTTGACTTCAAAGCAACAGAAAGTGGTTTTGTATTAGATTGTGGCTGTTGTTATTATTATTCCTATTATTGTTATTCTCTTGTTATTGCCAGTATTAATAAAATACTTGTATCCACTAAAGCCTAAGAATGTCCATCCGAGACCCATGTGCTGGGTATTTTACTGATGTTTATTTGAAAGACTGCCCGTCCCTCAAAAAACTTCTAATTTACTGTTACACCCTGGGGAACAGAGAAGAGAAGAGAAATAGCTGCTTAGCACAGGAGCTGGATTACCCCAATGTCAGGAGATGCATCAAACCCCAGTCCATCATCATCAAGGGTAACACAGGAGACCTGAGGTGACCCAGGCAGGATCAAAATGCTACTGTGGCTTAGTGAGCAGTAGACCTGACCTGAAGAGCCTGCAGATTAAACAGATGCAGAAATGACTGAGAGGAGAAGGAAAGAGAGAGGAAAATATTGATTCAGTCTCACAAACAAGGAGGTAAGAAACTTCAGCACCAGGCTAGCAGAGCATGGCATGGTGGAAAAGTTCCCCAAAGTCATCCAGATACAGCAGCTCCCTGTTGTCCCATTCTGGTATTAAAACCACACAGACATTATTTGCAGAGAGCACAACATGTGGCAGGGAGGTGCTTGCAGAGGCAGAGAGTGACAGGACAAGGGGAACAGTCTCAAACTAAAAAAGGAAGATACTTAGATTTGATGTCAGGAAAGAAATTCTTTGCTCAGAGGTGGTGAGGCACTGGCATAGTTTGCTCAGAGATATTGTGGGTGCCACATTCCAGGAAGTGTTCAAAGCCAGGCTGGGTGGAACTTTGAGCAACCAAATTGAGAGAGTGGCATTTCTGCCCATGGCAGGGTTTTTGCAATGATAATCTTTAGGGTCCCTTCCAACACAAACCATTCTGTGATTCTATGATAATTAGCACGACTCAAGGAGCTACCAGCACCCCTGTAGGCCATGGTCACTGATTATATGGATGTTCTTACTGAAACTGGGAAGTTTTACACCTACAAAAACTGCCTTCCTTGGGGTCTATGCCAAGGCTTCCTACTTCTAGAGCCGGCTGAGGGCTTTGGTACCTGCTCAGGTACCTAGACCCAAGCTCTGGCCCCAGCCCTTCCCTGGAAGCTGAGCTCCTTCCAGCAGAGGTGGATGGACAGGAGATGGACAGGTTGCTTTTACACCTCCAGCACTTGCCACTTGGCATTGTAATGTTAGCAACGTTGATTTCAATTAATACATCAGGCTGGGAGCAGCAACAGAACAGATCTGGTGCCGGATGCCTCTGGGAAAGGGTTTTCTGCAGCCCAAATCACTCCTAACTTCTGCCCACAGCTCCTCTGGAGGCTCTGGGGCTGCTGGCAGCTCCTCATTCTGCCAGAGATGTTGCAGAACATCATCTCCCAGATGCTGGAGATCATGCTCGTGCCCTGGCATTTTTTGAGGCAAACAAGGAAGAAGCTGAAGAAAGTTTTGAATTTATGTAGTCGTGTTTTCCCCCTTACGCTGTAACCTCAGCCCTGCAGGTGACCAAAGAAGATGGTTCCTCTCTCCACAGCCAAACAAGCATTCCTAGGGGAGAGATTCTGTACAATCACACTCATCACTCAGGTTTCATCCAGCCCACACAAACCCTCAGAGGATGTGCAGAGAGATTCCTTCCAGCTTCTATTGGGCATTTCCAGTGTCAGTCATGGCACACAGACTTCAGCCCTTCTGTCTCCACTTTAAATTAAGTCTTAAAATATGGGCCAAATATGATGGATTTGTAAACAGCTGCTTAGGGAAGGAAGTGCTGCAGGAGATTCATTACACTGTGGTCTGACAGCTGATGCTGAAGTATTGCAAAACCCATGGGGTTTCCAGGAGGAGCTTGGCATGAAATATGTGGTGAAGGAGCAGTACAGGCTGCCAAAGCCATGGCACCCCAGACAGACAGATACGAAACAGAAATTACTGAGGATGGTGATGGCCACAACAGAATAGGGTCTGGGAAATACCCAACCCAGTTAGAAGAGATCTGGGATGTGGAATAGACAGGAAAACTGGATCCCGAATAAGAAGAGTTCAGCTCCTTTACTTCATTTCTAGGGCAGTCATCCTTATAACTCATGCAACTCAACAGATAAGCTCTTTGTGATGGATGTTGGTGATTTGGGCATTAGATTTATGGCTTGTTTAACAGGACTGGGAGTCTAGAGACATGGATTCTTGTCTCTTGACTCTGCTGTGGATCTTCTGAACAACCTTAGTGAGTCGTACAGATCCACCTTCCAAGCGTGGCAGCCTGAAGTTCAGTGCACACACCAACAGTCAGCCCCAGAGCTGGTTGTAGGAATCCCTCCTACAACCCACAGGGCCTTCTTTGCAAATAGGGAAGTTGGCCCCAATTCTGTGAGCCTCCATTTCCTAAACTGTTGCTAACGGTGTTATCCTTCCACAAGGTCCTTCCAGAGGCTCGGTTTATTCGTGTGCACAAAGAAAAACAAATGCAGGGACAGAGGGATGGAAAATGGAGCCAGATAAAAGCCTTGTCTGAAAACTGCAGCACCACATCAGCAAGTGAAGCTGTATCAGAGAGGGCAGAGGAAATTGTTGTTTCCCCCACCTCCCTCCAGTCCTTCACTCACAGCCACCCCAACAGAGACCTGACCAGAAAGAGACAGAGCTGATACTGAAAAACAGAAAATAGCCACTCCTCAGGATTATCTGGGACTACCCCGAATAAACCCACAGAAAACAGGCTCATAAGTACTTGGTGCTCATTCAGCACAAGTCATCTGATAATCTTGGGGCAGCTTACCACGTCTGGCTAGGGAGCAGCAGGCCCAAACATTTCTGAATAGCAGACAAGTTAGATGACTAAATATGGTATTTTTTTATGAACTTGGAGGACCCACTTTGGAGTGCTTGGCCCAGGATTGATTCCTTTTGAGACCTAGGCCTTTGATCTCACTGCTAGACAAAATAATTAAAGGAACTGAAATACAATCAAGGTTTCTTTCCAGCTTAAAAAAAAAAAAAGAAAAAATACTTGGATATCTTTGTTGGACTCTTCAGATAAAACATCACATAGAAAAAAACCCATGGTGTCTCTTGAGCTTGTTCCATCAGCTGCCTTCTTTTAAGCTGGCATGTGAAGCTGCTCAGATCTTTTATTGAGAGGCTGAAAAATTGGAAGCATCAGGTAATGCCAGGGGGATGCACAACTTTAAACCAGACACTTTTTTCCCACTAAGGACCTTTACCTAAAATTCCCTTTTCATACTAAATGCCTCAGCTGAGGGATTTGGCTCTGAAAGGGGGTTTCTGTTTGGAAAGAGGGTTTTATTTGTTGTTGCACACACAGATTTGGTCATTTCAGTGGTGCTTCATTGTTTCTTACCAGCCTGTTTGATGGCTTCACTTTAGCGACATATGGATGCTTTGCATCCCTCACAAAACACACAGGAGAATCCAGATCTGGAGCAGGAAGGAGAAGAGTTCCAAATCTCAAGGCTGGAGAAGCATTTGATGGGTTCCTGCTAGCTCCTGCCACTCAGTCTGAGGTGTCAGGACTGGGTCAGAACAGCCCAGTGGCACTTTTTCTCCTCCTCAGTGAGGAACTGGAGTGGCAGAGCAGTTGAGAGGGTTTCCAATTGGTCCAAAGGTGCCAACTGGAACCGCACTTGGTTTTTATACTATAAACTGTCCCAAATTAACCCTACGGGGGAAGAATATCTGGAAATATTACATTATCAGGGGGCAGTATGCGAGCTTTGACAGAAGAATATGGGGGGTGTTGGAAGAAGATAATCTTTAAGGTCCCTTCGAATCCAAACCATTCCATGATTCTATGAATTTGGAGTAAAGAGCCAAAAGCAGATATGCCATAGTAGCTTCAATCACCTCTCTGGAGACCTCAGGTTCTTCAAGTAGGCTGCATCACTCCTGAGGACTAAAGGAGTCACCTCTAGGTGTTTCAGCAGAAAATTTCAATGCCTAGACAGCAAGGGCTGAGGGAAGCCTCTGCTGCTACCAACAATTGAACCCTGTCTCTTGGCTTAAGCTGCTGTTCAAGAGCCAGTGCCTGGAAATTTAGTGAAAAACCAGTATCTTCCTAACAGGGCACTGGCTTTATCCTTGGCACTCACCTTCTATCATGACAGAACTTTCTCCCCGCTGTGCCCCCCACCTCCACCTTTCCCCACGTCTTTATCTCTTGCTTTCCTTTTTTTCCTTTCATTCTGAGATCCTGGCAAGGTAGGAAGGCAGAAGACTGGATTTCCTCATCACTGAGCCAGTTAAAATGGCTATTTTGGTGATGATCCCAGCCTTGCATATGTTGCCAGCATTGAGGCAAACCCAGTGTGACCACACAGTCAGTGAGTCCTGGGCTGGCTTTGAAATCCTTTGGAGCAAGCACATCCCACTCCTTGCAAGCGTTTTGTACAACATTCCTTAATCTTACATTTTGTTCTCTGGGAGTACATTTGTTATTAATCACTGGCTTGCACATTAATACAGTGCTTTATAACAGTTAAACCAGATATTCCATCCTAGCAACTCAAATTAATATTTGTTTGAATAATCTATTTAAGATGCTGTCTGGCCAGCAGTGTGGTCTGGCTGGAAGCACTCTGTTCTCCCAAGTGGACATTTTCATTTGGTTTGTTCCATATTTTATTCCTCTGCTCTTATTTTATATCATGCCCCCAAATCTTCCATTCAAATTGCTTTCTCCAGCAATGGTTCCTCTTGCATTCAGTCTATGAAGGTCAAAGCACTTTTTTCATTGCTTGTCCTATTTCCTTGGGACAGATGGCTCTGTTGAAACCAAACATTTTTGAGGAACTTATTTTTGTAGCTATTTGTACTACTTAAGATTCAAGCTGAGATACAGATTATGCATACAAAATATATATGTTGTATGAAACAAAATATGCTGTTTGTGTGTATATATGTGCATCTGTATTTATTCTATCACTTTGCAGCATGGCAGTTAATTACATGCATCATGGCAGTTAATTACATGCATCATCACACTGATGCTGGTTTAAGGATTGTCTTCTGCACGATCAAGGTCCTCCTGTATTAATTAAATTCCACCATGATAAAAATTATGCAAAACTAAAGAATAATCAGATAGTGATTTGGAATGGATATAAATGTTCTCCTTTTTTGGAAGGTTTGAAGTCTGAAGCCAACTTCCACAGGTCAAACTTGTCTCTAAAAAACACAAATAAGCAGCAACTCATGTCCAGTAGTAATTTCTCCACTGAATCACAGTCAGAGTCTGGTCCAAAGTCCTTCTGTGTTTTGAGAAAATATGAAGCTTTTCTGGCTTAGGTTGGCCACAGACTGCCTTGGAAAACAAAATTTTCAGAACTGTTCATTTTCAGAATGTTGCATGGGTAAAAATTTGCTTTGACAACACCCCTCTGAGGTACAGGGATCAGTGTAACGTGCTCTGACTTCACACGATGCTGTGAACACAACCTGTGCACTGGGAGTCAACTTTGCCCGCTCAGCTCTGGACCAGATCCACAGAGAATAAATGTATGGAAAGAGGTGAAAACACAGTTGTCCAGACCTCAGGATTTTTTCAAAGCCTAAGATAGTACATGTGCTCTGGGACATTATGGTTCCTTTTCAGCTATGTTTTCAGAAATCTATTTCCAGCTGCTCTGACTGCAAAAAGTGTGAATGACTCTTGCCCCGTGTGTACAAAGATAAGGATTATATTGTATCATATAAAATTTTCCCTGCATCTAGAAAAGTGTTTTCTGTAGCACTTTTCACTGAGACTAGAAGATACCTTTTCTTTTCCCAGAAAAAACAAATTATTTTTCTCCAGTTACAAAACAGCACATAAACAACAATGACCAGTTTAAAACTTCTCTCTTCAACCAACAGAAGTCAGGGTGGGCTTTTTAAAGTAAACCTAATTGAGATTAATGGATTCTTTCCCTGAAAAGCTACATTTAAATTGATAAACACAAAGACTTCCAAGACCAAGTTACATAAATCATTACATCACAGAGGATTCCCTTAATTTGAAGTATTTCCCAAAAAAGTGAGAATCATTGCTACTACATATGTTTGATTCCTTGCTTAATTTATATTAGTCATATAGTTATTGCTAGAAGAAGGCAGCAGAAACCAGAGCAGTGATCTGCCTTTGTCTTGTTCAATGATTTCCCTATTCAATTTCAGACAGGGATATTTATTCCTGGAGACACATACTATAGCATATATCCATCATACATATATTCATATTCACCTACAGTTACATTAATCCAAGCACACACTGCACAACTGCTGCAATTTATATGTCCCTTTATGATTATAAAGTACAAAGCATTGCCAAGATCCTTGATCATGTGACCATCTCTTAAAAAATCCATCGCCATGTTCTCCCTGGTATTCCAGAGAAAGACAAATCCTGAGTCTGACGAACCTTGCACTCTCCTGACTCCACATCCACCTCTCTTAGAAGCCAAATCTAGACTATGAAAATGCCCTCCCCAAGGATGAAGAATTACCAGAGAGTCTCAGTACCCACAGAACCAAGTGAGAAATCAACCTGTTCAAACTGACCATCCCTCAAAAATTTCAGTGCCTCCGTGAAACTTTCATTCAATCAAAAATGATAATAACAAAACAGAGGCCCATAATTTGCATAACTGGCAAGATATTTTCTCCTAAAGGCCAGAAAAGAGGATTAAAAACTAGAAAGATATAGTCACAGCTGTGTCCGTTTGTAGATATCTAGAAAAGTTACTGTGCTGTAAGACAAATTGAGAGTTTCAACCAGATATTGATGGGTTGTTGGATCACTGAACACGAAAGATCTTTACTAGAATACAACCAGATTTTACCCAAAGGAGGCACCTTTAAACACGTGCAATCTCTTTATGTGCAGCTGTTAGGAGGATGTAACAATTTTATCATTCTGTTCTTACGTGTAAGACCTTGTCTTTGGTCTTGAGATTAGTCCAGGACAAACCTTTTCTATCAGCTCTCTTCTGAAACGAAAGATTTTTCAGCCAATCTTTGTAGAAATCTATTGCAATCAAATTTTCTCAGTACCCCATCCTTACTTTAAAACCTCTTTTTGTCCATGACCTTGGTGGGAAAGCAGTATGCTCCATTACTATTTTTCTTCTGTATTGTTTATGTTGAAAAGCAGCTGGTCCTTTACGAACATCCCACTATTTGACTCAAAGATGGGAGTATTTTAGCTCCCTTTAGGAGTTTTGTAACTCCTCTCCTAACAGACACTTCCCTTGACCTCACTCCCACCCTCACCATCCACAGAAGATTTACAGAAAGGATGGAATGGGGATCTGAACAACAAAAACGGTGCATGATTTTCATCCTGCATCACTAGAAGGCAATTTCTAACTATTAGTGGGGCCAAAATGCACACAGTACTGACTGAGCTCATAAAAAACTATTTCTCACTGATTTATGGAACCGAGGGAAGAAGGAAAGGAGAGCTTTCTCCTGAAAAACTGAGGCCCTGCTTTATGATGCTTGGGTTTGCTTTTAATAAAACTTTTGGAAAGAAGAAGCGGGAGCAAATGTTTCCGGGTTTTGGTATTATCGTTAAAAAGTTCCAGTATTTGTTAAAACCTCCTCTAACACTAAGCCCTTGCAGCTCCCGATTAAGTCCATGGGAACTGCCAGCCCTTCCAGAACTGGACGCTCTAAATGCTGGCTTGTGGCATCCAATTTCACATACAGCCAATTCCTGAGCCTTTATCCAGGTTTTACTCAGCCTTTACTCAATCAAAGCTCTCGCTTAGGGGCAGTAAATAAGGACTTTAGGAACTGGCCCAAAGGATAGGTTCCACGGCATGCAAGGCAACTCTTATTAAGTGTGGGCGTTAGTCAGCAATAAGCCCTCCTCCACCTCTTAAACTTTTGGTGTTCCCACAAGGGAAGCTATTGAAAGCCTGTGCTTTGTAAGTTCAATTCCCTTTGCTGGCTTATAACACAGCTGCTATATATTATCTTATACATTTGACCACAAAGGTGCATTCTATAGGCAAGATTCATCCACTCCTGCCATCCCTTTTTATTCATTCACCGCTTTTCAGCATAATGTTTGGGGACCCTGTTCTCAGCCACTTGTACACTTCAGCACTTGAAACACACCAAGAGGGACAATCGCTTGACTGATATCTCCATCGCAGTATCTATACCCGTCTCTCTGTTTCTCTAGCTTTCTACCCAAGCCATTGTGTGCACCAATTGTGCTATCATAAAGCAGAGTGTTGGGCTGTTTTGTAACGATGAAGAACCATGCAATCACAAGCTTTATTGCATACCATCCCATCCAGTGACCCCTGTTCTTATCATGAGAGCCCATTCAAGGGGAAATTACACCAGACTTCAACGGGGAAAGTGTCCCTCTGTTTCCAGGCTATTCAGGACAAAAGGTGAGAACCACAGAACAAGCCTCTTCTGCTTTAATTGTGAAATGTTTCAAGCAATTGGACGGGTGGGGGGTGCTGGGAGGTGGGAAGGGGGGTTAAGGGGGATGGGGGAAGAGAGGGGGAGAAAAAAAAAAGAAAAACTCTATTGAGATCAGGTGGTCCCATTTCCCAGAGATAAACAAGTTCAATAATATACTGGTCAACAGAGTTACCCTATCCTCAACAGGCTTTTGTTTTTTAAAAAAGGACTAAAATAACCACTTGGAAATGTTAAACCAAGGCATGGCATTTTAATATGAAAATGGAGGCCTAGTATATTTTTGGTCCCTCTGACAACGATTGCCCTCAATTAGATCACTTATACCCAGCAAATTGGTTGCTGCAAGGGGTTTGTGATCATAAAAATAATCATACATGGCAAGTTCCTTTCAAACCTGAGGGGTTTTTTTGCTGTTGTTGAGGGTTTTTCTCTGCTTTTTGCTTATTGCCATAGTAACGACAAGTGCATATTTTGACTTGCATCCAAAATAATATTCAAGAATGTTCTTTTCATCCATTTTTAAGAGGAATCATTATGAATATTTGAATTATATTTTCCAATTAGGTGAACTGAAGTGTTTTCCAGCAACTCTGGTTTTTTCCCCTCATTTACAGAAAATGGGAAATTTTTATTACACCAAGGACTTCCAAGACAATAGCTACAGAGACCATTTTCCAGTGCTGTTTGTAATATCTAATTTAGTGCTAATTTTTAATGGACGGGATTCCATGGGGATTTGTTTGCAAATTTCATCAACTTGAGTTCCTGCTTCATTTGCTGAAATGCAGTACTTGGAATTGACCCAGTGAGCAGGAGCACTCTTGTTCTTTTTAAAACATTGCTGTATACTACAATAAACAGTGACTGGTTATCAAAAATAAAATGCTTCATTATCTACAGATTTGGAGCACACATTTTTTGACTTGGATGAGCTGTTGATTTAGATTCACCGCTGACACAGCTTAAACAAACACATACATTTTATTTTAAGCCTTGTGTTTCTTCAGAAGCCAATAGGATGTGCTCAGCTCAGAACAAAAGCAATTTTATTTTTTCATATATGCTCTGGTAATACACTCTTCAGCCTGGATCCTGAGTGGATGAAAGCCAATCCAACTTGCCAAACCCACACTTTCACCCTCCTTCAGCAGCGAAGTGTCTGTCACTTGAAAAGGAATCCAAAGCGCTCAAATCTTTAAGGGATTGCTTAAGAAAGGCTTGATATGCTTCTGTCTCTGGACTCATCTCCCAAATACATGATGCTAACACTTTTCTAGCAACAGCAATGGCCATTTCAGGTGAACTTCATACACACACAATAGAAGGAAGCACTTTTAAACCCAGGAGCTCATTTTAGCAGAGCGTGCTTCTGGTAGTGCTGTTGTAGACACCTTGGACTCGCTGCTCAATGGAAACTGACATCTGCAAACTCTCCAGGGTGTAAATGTTAGGGCTTATTGCAAAATCAAGCTGTGTTTTCCACCTCTAACTTCATAAACACAACCTGCTGAATGCTTCTGCACAGGGATGGAAACAGCCTTGCACATTGAACTCATACAAGACCTATTTCCAAAATGGACTATAGGTGGAAAAGTTCATGAAACTCCAAAGGGTCACCCAGGGCCTCTCAACTTTCCCCTTCCAGACTTGGCCTCAATGTAGGATTGAGTCAGACTCAAGAGCCTCTGGATCTCTGAAAAGCCATACCTACTCATCCTTGTCCATGCCTTGTAGAAGAACCATGTCCCGAGAAACCTCTAAGACGAAACATAACAGAAATGTCCAAAGCGTAAAGCATTATTTATGTGGCACTGGGGAAAGGAGAAGGAGTGGGGGTAAGAGGCAGTGAAAGGGAGTTTTTACAATGCCAAAGCGTGATGGGCTCTTTGCAAACAAAGATGAAGGTTTGGGTCTGCCAAGTCTCTCCAGTCTCAAGCTATGGTGGATTAGACTCACAGGCTCTATTTTGTAGAGTTTCAGGCTAAGCAGGCAAACTTAAACACTGTGCTATATCCATCCTCACTTTCATTACACCATGAAACAAGCAATTAAAAAAAAAAAAGAAACCAACAAACTGTTCAAACATGTTTGATCAGAAAGCACTTAAGCAACACAGAAGGAATCCACAGCTTTTGATAGTACGTTAATACGCTAATATCTTAATCCTTTACCAGTGACAGACTACACATTTAAATCCCTAATGGGACCTGGTTTCCAAATTACATTATTTAATGTTTATTCAGTGAATAATCCAAATAGTATTTAACACCACTGAAGAAAAAACACACACACCCCCTGGGTGGATTGTCTGCTTTTCCTTTGCTTCGTAATTACCCAACCAAGGGCCCTATTAAATAACTCCATTTTTTATGGTCTTAAAGTGAAATGAACCCTCTATTTGAACATTGCAGAAGAAACACTTCAGGCACACATGCACACTGTAAAATCCAGCTCCATGTCAAAAAGTTTCCACTGATCAAGATTGTTTTGATCCATCTGAGGACTTTCTAGCCAGACATATTTAATACCAAAGGGCCTGATCCGGGCCCCATTCCGGAAAGAGAACAAAAGCAAATATCAAGGGAGCATAAAAAAGATACTAATGGCTTGTCAATTAAATCTCTGTGTGTCAAAGAGGGGAATTTAATTGCCTGTAAATTTATAATATAATTAAGACATTTTCTATGGGATTTATGCCACCCAGCTGTGGACACAGCTAGCAGGGCTGCAATAACCCAAGCTCCCACATTACCCAGCAGAAAGGCTCTTCCCCTTCTCTCTGCTGAGAGCTCAGCCATCCTCAAGGGTAAGGGAGGTCTCTGAGTGGCAGGGCTGGTGTTGGGCAGCACAAAAACAAGCCACATTGTGCTGTTACAGCATATCCTGATGCTTCCTTGACTGACCCTCATGGTGTTTTCCCCCAAGCCTTGCCCAGTGGTATCCAACCCCTATGAATGCACAGGGATGGAATATCCAGTTCAGTCCCTTAGGAACGTCAGTCCCTTGGTCAGCAGATTTCACTCATTTCCCTGGGAAAAGGTACTTGGTTCTTCTAATGAACAGAACACAAATCTTTCACTGCCAAAGATGAGCCATTCTGAAGAGACAATGTGTCTCCTTGCCTCCACAAACTCCTCAAGCAGAGCAACTCAACCCAGACATACACCTGCAACAACAGATGCTCCTGTTGTGGTACCCATATTTTCATGCCTATCTTTCAAACCTGTCTTAGATAAAGGCCAAGCCTTTTCCTTCTTCTGTCAAACATATCTATCTGAAGTTTTCAGTCTTTGCTATAGAAATCAATTCAAGTAGATCCAGAGGCTGTGAGTTAAAACGTGTGTATGGAAGTGGAGACATGAAGGAAAAATGGTTTTGCCTCTTTTTGAAGTGATGAATAATTTGAGGATTCATTTGTAACAGTAATGAAACCAAAGCCTTTCAAAGAGATCTTCCTGGCTAAGATCTGCTTGGTATTTATCACAAAGAACCAATGGTGCTCATTCCAGCATTAAACTGTTTCCATTTACACAGTTAAAAAAATAGCCAGTGCAATTCCAGAGCCCCATGTTTTGACATCAGAGCTCGTAGTCAACATTTCCATTAAAGAGGCCTGCTTGGAGAGCTGGACATGCCAACAGCTTGGAGAGCATTTGCCTAAAAGAGAAGATGTTCAGTACAGCGACATCCTAAATGCACTGCTGAGTGACTGGGCTGCTCCTCCCCTGGTATTTCACAGCCAGACTGGGAATGAGGGGTCAGTGGAAGACTGCCCAACCCAACATCAACACAGGGCCTTCTGGAGAGATGCTGATTTAAAGAGTGTAAGCGCACAGCCCTTAGAGAGTGCAAAGCCCTTGGTCTCAGCATGAGACATTTGACTTTCCCTACCTCAATAATACAAGATTTTGTTCCCAGCATTAGTGTTCTCATTTTTATGATGTGGTTGGCTGAAAGAATTAGAGGTCCTTTCTGCAGAACAAGGCAAGCATCCCCAATATTTATATTTTTGAAAGAGCTTAGGTGGTATTTTTTGGACTGTTGACTATAGTTTATGTTACTGGCAGCAAAGAAAAGAAGAAATAGCACCTGATTCTTTTCCTTGTGGAACAGGGGACCTCAGTTATTAATGAGATATATGAGGTGACTCTCAAACAAGCCTCACTGCAACAAAGCTCCTCATAGTCACTGGTAGATTTCACCCTACCTTTATATAAGGCAGTGCATATTTATGCTCACTATACCAAGCAATGATGAAGTAACTCCCCCAGGGTGTCCCCAGTGGTGCTGGGAACCTGCCTACATCTCATTCATCCCAGTACAACCCGCTCCTTGAGCAGCGTGGTGTTTTGGGGAGTGATGCTGGGAGCCACCCCAGCGCTGTGTGGCCATTACAAAAGCTAAAGAGAAGTCAAAACGTGCTGCACAGCCTGAGATCTGAATTCACCGGCAGGGTCAGGGAGCTATTTTACTTGCTACCACTGTGAACTCCAGGAATGGAATCAATTAGTATTAGTTTAAAACATCATCTGTTTCAGTTTAACAGAAAGCTTCTGTTCAATGAAATGCAGGGTTGGTAAATGAAAAATAAAAGTTGATCTGATTTTAGTAACTCCTAAGGTACTATGTTAGGTGTGGCAAAGAGGTGTATTATACCTGTGCCACAAATGTGTGTAACAAGGCATTACTCTTGTTTTTCTTGTTCTTAGAAGAATATCCCTGCACATCATACATGTGCACAAAGCACAAGTCTGTCATTAGCAAGATGGTTCATCAGCAACTTTGCAGATGTGTGACAGTATTTCCCTCAATGACACTCCTGGGTGATAAACCAGCTACTTTGGAAGGGATGCTTTCCCCAGGAAATCAAAAGCGTCTTTAAAATCACAATGGATGAATTTCTTTCCAGGCATCACTTCTGTCTTTAGAGAGATAAACTCTATGTGTTTGGGGTTTTTTTACCAGACTTTGACAGGTTATGGTAGGAGGATTCATTGGAGAGCCACAAAATAAAAGTTTTCCAAGCAATGAACTTACTCCAAGCAATATTGCCTTTTTCCCCCCCTTTTTTCCCTTTTTTTTAACAAAATGTTTTTAAAGTACTGTCGTCCTTTCCAACTCAAAACACATTTTGGTTCCTCAGGGGGACCACTGGCTTGCTCCTGATCTACAAGGCCAACAGCATACATAGGTACTTTATAGGAAAAACAGGAGCCATGTTATTGAGAAACTGAACTTCCTTACAGTGATCTGAGCAATAGAAAAGCAAGTCCATTGGCTGCAGTTACACCTTTTGTTTCCTACCCAGAATTATGAGACCAGAGCTAAGGAACACTACAGAGACACAGTTTAATATTACTGTTCCAGCAATTACTACTAAGCTGCTTGAATTTCTCATTCCAATTTTTTATTCTCTGAATGCCCCCTTCCTTCTTTTAATACTCTTTTGTCTTTTTTCTGTTTACATTTTTGAGGAAAAAAAATTAAGCAGAGGAGGGAAGAGGACTAAGTCTGCTTTTTTGTCTCCTGTCTCGTATGTTTTTAGGAACAAAGAGACAGAATGAAGGGAAAATAAAGGGAGAAAGAGCAATTTCTTCAATACTCCCATCCAAAAAATAACCAAAGCAATCCTAAGCAAATACTTATCTACAAAGCATCTTCATTTTCCAACCAGTTATTAAAGGTTTCATTAGTCCCATAGGTCCCACAGCTCTGCCTGCTCTGGCTGGCAGAGCAACCCTGTCCTCTCCACGTGCCATTTTCACACCATGAAAGCCATAACTGGTGATGGTACCACTGCCTGCACTGCACAGCTCTCCTTAATTCAGTCTGTTGGTTCAGCAATGCTGCTAAGAAACCACCATGAAGACAGCGAGAAGAAAGCAGAGATGAGCAGGATTATTCTCACTTGGGATAACTCATTCCTCAGCAGGATGATGAATTGCTGACAGAGCTGGAGTGGAAAGTCCAGCCCGGCCTCCTGCAGACACCCAGCACAGCATAATGTCAGCAAAAAAGCTGTGGAAAGGTCTAGGGAGGGAGTGGGGGGCGAGATGAAACAGCTGCTGGGCTTAGAAATAGGTGGAAAATGGCATCACAGCCCACAGTCCGCTGCAGCGAGGAAATGCAAAAGTGGAAACTTATAGATATATTTTTACATGGGGGTAATGATTTTAGCATCTGCATAAGGCACACGAGCCAGAGCCTGGATCCCTCCTCAGTTAAATCACTTAAAGCCCTGTTTTGCCTGAAAGGAATAATCTCCTTGTTTTTATTGCTGTCTTATAAACTTTCCATCCCAATCTACTAACGAAATTAAGTGACACAAGGGCTGTCAAATAAATTCCACACGGGGGTTGTGGGAGAGGAAAGAAAGGTTTGAGCTTGGAGAGTCAGGGCAGGGGCAGCACATTGAAAATATAAAGTCCACAAAACGAGGATGGTCATTGGGAAAGTGGCTCTTTGGGGCTTCTAAGACCACAAAACCAACCCTGAAGCACGACTACCCCTCCCTGCTAGACCTTTGCTACCCCTGTTATACCCCACTGGAGGAAGACCACTGTATGCAGGGAACCGAGACCTCCAGTGATGAAGCATTAAGAAGCCATTCCCTTTCCACATGGTGTAACTGATGCTGATTGACCTAAATGATGTCACACAGTGAACACCATCAACCCATGCTGTGTGCACCATCTCCAATTGCAAGGGAACAATGGGGAGCAGAGCAGGGGACAATGGAGGCTGCGGGCGGCTGGTCCATGGCAGGGTCACAAGGTAGGGAGCACAACAGCTGAGCAGATATTTCTAGCATGCCTTTTCCTCTGCTATGGATCTGCCTGGCTTCTGTGCTGCGGGACACAATGACACGGCATCCTCCCGGATTAAACGTGTCAGGAGACAACTGGGAAAGCAGAGATCTGGTCTCGCTTGTGTTACTGGTTTTACCTGTCGCTGTTCTTTTTAATAACATTTTAAATAGATGAGGACCAAGTCTATCCTGGATCTGACCAACACCACACAAGAGTGATTCTGGACTTGCAGATGTGGGAGTTTGTATTCCCTATGTTGGCTCATTCAGTTTGCCTTTCCCTGAAATAACCTGACACACATGTTCATAGGCCTATAACACAAAAGGCTAAAAAACCATTCTTTTTTATTACAAGAGTGCTTTTCACAATTCTCAGTCATTCCTGCAGAACAATTAATTCATCTTAAGTTCTCTCTCACCCTTACATCTGAATGGATGTTTGGAGAGAGAAAGAAGAAACAGAGATGTGTATGGGACTAGAGACAGCCTGATCTCTCTAGGGGTAAGGACATATTTATTTATGCATATTTAAGTCTTGTTGTTTATCACAGGATTACCTTCTGCAGGAACACAAATCTGGATGATGGGAGCACAGAGGATAAACAACAAAATAAAAAAAATTATCTGCTCGGACATGGATCTAAATGACCAACATGTCTCTACCTGAAATTATTACAATGCAATAGTGTTTAGATATCTAATATGGAAAGCCTTCTTGTATTTCATTGCAACTAGTCCCGTGGTTGGTTCACTAGACACTGACTATATTATGGAGAATACCAAATACATAATTAATCAACATAATCAGAATGAAAGCAGCAATTGGTTTATTCCAAAAAATAATAAACTTGATGCTTATGATTTCAAAGATCTTATTTTTAAACCCCTCTCCCAGAGCGGACCTGGTAAGGGAGGAACCCATGACAGAACAGTACAAAACTGAGGCATTCACAGATCACAAACCTGGCCCCTGAGGAAGAAATCCCCTCTTTTGATTTATGTGGCCCTGAATCACCCAGGATGTCAGCATAAATTTAAGCTTCCAACAAGCTAAGTGTGAAGCCTGATTTTAGACATAATGGTCTTGTTCTTCATGTGTTGCCCCCAGTCCACACACAGGCAGTGGAGCTCTGCTTGTTGCATTCCCTTGGAAAAACCTAACATTGAGTGAAGCAAAGTTAATCCATTTGTCAGCATCTGCTGGCCTGTGCACCTGCATTGGAGTTTGTAACAAAATCCCAAACTAGCACCGATGAGCTTCAGGTTCTGGTGAAAATGACTTGCAGAGGACACGCCACACTCCTGGAGACTTCCCCCAGGGATGCAACTCCTTGGAGAGATGGATGGGTACTTTTACAAGTGTATCAGTTTAACCCAGAAATTTCAGGAGATCAGGTTCCCCAAGAGACTCCTTCGGTTGTTAAAATATGTTTTATCATTTTTTCCCGTTAAAGCCTGTGTTTGATTTTTCCTGAAAAAAGTCACTGCAGTGCAATTGGTTCTCGAAGAACAAAGCAGTACAGGCATTAGGAAAAAGAAGGAAAGAAAACAAAGCAAAATAGCTGAATGAGGCTGTTTCAAATAACTCCCAAATTGTCACAAGATCGCAAAATTCATATACGAGGCTGAAGAAAGGGGGAGCTAATTTTCTCCAGAAAAAAAAGGATGTTGTCCTTTCTTTCTATTATGTCAGCTTGAATTTTCCATTTACAAGTGTTACTGAAGACTGCATGCACATGTAAATATTCATATTCCTCTTGAAAAAGCAGGGGTGAAAGGGACATTATGGAAATGAGGCTGGATCAATACCAGAGAGAAAGTGGGATTCAGACCTATTAAGACATTGGTGTGCCTCAAGCTCAGTGTTCAGGCTTTCACTTCTTTCCTTTTCCTGGACTCTGACTGTTATAGCTGAGACCTAAAATCTTTTTGAGATGGGCAGACAGTAACAATGAAATGACTTGAAGACTGAAGAAATCTAAGGAATTCCCTCCGTCTGGCATATCAAAAAGTTCAAAAGTTACCCCTGTCTCGGTGGCTGAGCAACAGAAATGTCAGGTGTTAAAATATTTTTTTAAAGAAAATGAGAACGGCAAAAGAACCACCAAAGGCTGGGTACGAGGTCCAAGATAACTCAAAGAGAATTCACACACATATTTGACACGCCAGGCTATTTTCCATCAGACCAAAATAGCAAGAGAAATTTTATCTTCTGCCTTTTTTTTTTTTTTTTACAGATTTTTTTTAAATTCTGTATCAAAATTGTAATAAAAATTTAGACTGCACATTTTCATGCATCAGAAAATCCAGGGGAACTTATTTACCAGCACATATTTGTCAGAATCGTTGACCTTTTGTCCAAACCCATCCATATGAAATAGAACACAGCAAGAACATAAAGGAGCCAGAGTAGAAGCTGGAGTTTTGTAGACTCTCTTCAAAGGATTTGTGGAAAGTAACTCATATAAACAAGCCCATATCCAGTAAGATGAAATTTAATATCTATTTTCTGCACTTCTCTTAGAGACACGTTATGATCCAACATTAACAATGGGTTTAAAATGAAGAAATTTAATCTTTTTTTTTCCTAAAAAAAAATACTCTAGGAAGTTTGAATGTGTTATTCCATATATGGAAAAAATAGTTTAGTCTTTTTTTAATTTCATCATACCTTCATATTGCTAAAGGTATCCCTTCTTTTGTTGAGTGGCAACAAAGTAAATAAAAGGGCTTTCCATGAAGGTGAAAAGAAAAAAGCAGTAGACTAGACCCAAAATTGTCTTCTGAGCCCATCACTGGCATTTCCAGGCCAAAAATACACCAAGAAACTCACTTCACAAAAAATACAACACTGATGCAAGTACAAGATCCATCAGAAAAAGTGGTAAGAAGAGTTGAGGCAGAAATTTGTCAAAAAAAAATTAAAAAAAAAAAATCTGGGAAAATCCACCCCAGAAAATTGTAAAGGTAGAAGAGAAAGCACTGGCTTGCTTTGAAAAGCCACATCTTGGAAGAATTTTGAGATCCCTGAGGTGCATAACAGAGAAAAAGGTGCTACCAAAGGAAAAAGTTTCAATATCAATTTTCAGAAAATCTTAATCCATGGGTATAGGAACTGCAAGGAGGACAGTACCTGCCTGCTTCCAAACAAGCTGGAATTTTATTTTGGAGAAACCAAAACAGAAAAAGTTGTGAAAGCATTATAAAACTTAATGTCAGCAATTTTTAATAAAATGCTTTGTTTTTTCTTTTGGAAGAAACGCTATTTGTCATTTTAAAACATATTTACTCATTAGATAACATGCCCAACACCAAATAAATTAAAAGCAAAAATTAAAACAAAAACACATTTTCATTGCCTTTTTTAAAAAGAAACTTGAGCTAAAAAATGACAACTAAGATCAAAAGGGATTTAGAACCCTCCTTTAGTGGTAAATTTGAAAGCTGAGTACTTCTTTTTCAGAAACAGAATAAAGCCAGCCACTGAGTTTGAATTTTTTGCCAGGCAGAAGATCTGTACTCTATGGAACACCAGGAGTCACAAATAATGAATGTTCTGATTAAGCTGTTCTACTAAAAATCCAATTCCTTCATTAAACCTGAATCATTAACAGGCCACCCAAAACAGCAAAAAAACCCTGGACTTGACTTTTCAAGGATATTTCCTTTATTCCTGGTGGTCCCTGCCATTCTTGGAGTCCCATTTTTGCTAAGCAAACAAACTGGTATGAAAAGAAAAGCTTTTCTCATCCATAGATCGATTAGATTAGATCATATCAGATCCCTGTCAGTCTGCTGAAATCACTTTTGGCCAGCCAAGACTGTAGCTGATGACTTTTGTAACAAAAAGATGAAAAAGACAAATCAATGAAAACCTCCTTCGCTTTCTTTTCCTGCCTAAATGTATTCAGTCATATGGAAGAGTACACAAATACATACAGCAATACAATTATTTAAAACTAAATTTTCTACTCCGCAACATTTTCCTTAGAGATGTAGGACCTTTTCTATAAAAAGTGTAATTTCTATTTATTTTCCTTGAAATTATTTTCCTTCTATTTATTTTCCTTGAAAAATAAAATAGCGGCAACAGGGGGGAAAAAAAAATTTAAAAGCCTGCCTGCCATTAGGAATGTCTTTAATTTTATGTTACTTTTTCCATCTGTATTCTTTCCATAGAAGTAAACCTCAACTCCAAGATGGTTTTTGAGATTTACATGTTTATTTCATTTTGTTTAATATCCTAATCGGTTCACAGTAAATTTGACCCCACACACATACAGAGATCCCAGCTGCTTGACTGTGACAAGCCAAGCCAAAGACAGAGGCAAAAATACAGCCCTGCTGCTGAAATCTTTGCAAAATTACAAACAAGACCCTTAAGATTATAGCTTGGCATCCCACACCAGCAACAGAGATGCTAACACTGTTTACAGGAAAACAAGCTAAAAGCAGCCCCTGCTTTTTGGTGTTTAAAGGCTTATGGCAAAGGAAAAACTTGCATTTAAACACTGGTGATGTATAGATGTGCTCCTGGTTTGGCCTAATGTTGTGGTTTCCTTAAGAAGGTCTGAGGATGCTGTGCTTTCCTTGCAAGTAGGAGAATAACTCAAGTTAATATTGAATGAACTCTTCCCATGTCTCTTTTCTCCCTCATTTTTTGGGGGGGGGGGGGAAGTTAATTCATTACCTTTTGCCACTCCCTTCATTGTAAAGCCGAAAACAAACAAACTCAAGGGCTCCTTTGCAGCTTTCAGGGCTGCTTCACTTTTCATGGGAAAACAAGGGGAGAAAGCTGAGGCTGTGATCTTCAAAAGCATAAAACCCCACAGTTTCACTTGTTCTGTGCTGATTTCTGCCACACATTGTTCATCAAAATCCAGACCTCAGTGGAAATATCCAGGGAGCCTGGACAAGGTGTAGATACCTGCCTGAACTCCCTGAGTCACTGCTTTTAATTTTGATGACACTGAAAGTCCAACAATAAAGCCAACAAAAATTCAGTGTACATCTATCAGTTCAGTCGAGAAAAAAGAGACAGAACCAGATGGCCAGATTTAAAAATAAAATGAAAGAAAAATAATATTCAAAAAGCCCTCTTTCCCAAGGAACGCCCTTGGAAGCAGACCCTGACAGCGGTGGGACGGACAAAACCACACCATCTGTGTTTCTAAGCAGCCTGGACTTTCCACGGTACACGGGTGCTCTTTATGGGAGACCTGAGTGAGCAAGGGTGAGATCACAGGGTGCAGGGATCAAATAAGCCCACGATCAGAGCCAGATAATGACTTGAGGACACAGAGGCATTTTGTGCTGCCTGCAGCTCCCCTTGCTCTGCTGGTAAAGCCAATCACAACCCGAGCCACATTGCCCTATAAAGCTCCTTATCAAGATTTCACATCTGGCCTGCACAACTTAATTTAATGATGATATGGTAGCATCTCCTCTCCACTGCACAGCACAAATTATCACGTTGCTTTCTGAGGACATAAATCTCATTTAGCATTTCTTCCCCTTCACGGAGTTTTACAGGCCAGAGAGCACGATAAAGATATCCACGTGGATGCATAGAAGGAGCTTCTTATGTGGGCAGTGACTCTGAAAAGCACCCGTTGCTGAGAAATTCTGCAGTCTTGTGTAACTAATACCTTTCCCTAAACCCCTGTGCCAGGCTGCAGGCAGGGGATGGTGGAGGCTGATGGGCACCACGGGGGAATGTGCTCCCTTTAGTGCAGAGCCCCTCAGACCACCCGCCTGTCACTGAGACTCATACCTGTGAGGTTTTTTGCAATAGGAATGTAGAAGGAAAAATTCTGGTGGGCCCAGTCGATGGTGGAGGCAGAGCTGAGCTTCTCAGCCACCCCACAACAATATCTGGGTGCTGCCATCCCGATTCCGTCCTCGCCCTGAATCCACAGGAAAAACAGTTCTCTGGCTACATGAGTTAAATCAATAAAAGTGGAATAAATTCCCAGCTCCATAGCAGGGACAGTGGTGTCCACAGTCCCATTCTTTCTCAAAACTTTGTTATTATGGGATGGAGTGTTAAGGATCTGTCAGCATTTCTATTACAAACCTCAGTCTTTAGAGGTTTATAAACGCAGCCATTTAAAATAACACTGCATTAAAAAGTAGGTATGTGAGTTGTCAGCAGTGGTGTTTCTGTTTTCTTTAAGATGGTTTAAAGACGTTTTAGCAGATTATTAGCCTTAGAGAGGTCAAAAATAATCAGAAGTGGTTTTTTGGCTACATTTTTGGCTACCTCTGGAAAAGTAATGGTTTAATTTGAAAAACATTGAATACATAATATGAACTGTCTTTAAGCAACAAGAACAAAAAAAAGAAAAAGCCTCAGTTAACGGCCACACTATTTATGTTTTAGAAACAGCTCCTGCACATGTACTGGGTATGCTCAGCTTTGAAAGCTTTCCCTGTGATGTGGGTAATGGGATACAACAATAGTTACATGGTTGGAGTGGTTGTTTCCATGACCTGAGCTCACCCACATCACCTCCAGGGGACAAGCCATCCCCAAACAAGAGCTGTTCCCAAGGAAGCCACTCAGGACGGGGTGGCTGGGGGCTCATGGAGGGGGCACAAGGGCATCTCAAACCCTCTTGTCTCAGCCCAGACTCCAGCAGCCACTGCTGAACAGAGCAACCCGTGATCCCATTTCACAGCTGGGATGGGCTGCTCCATGAGCTGGTGGGCACTGACAGCACCAACACCTCCTCCCACATGAAGAAGCCCAAGCCACGGATGTGCTAAACTCCAGCAGCATAATCAGAGAACATGGATGACGGACATGTAAACCTTCATCTAGGTGAGCATTTCGACTATCTCACCTAGCTGAGCAAGGGCCACACTTACGTCCATGACCAGAACAATTATGGGTTTGGACTGGCTCCTGCCATGAACCTCAGCCAACTGACGGTAAGTCCTGGAGACCTCATGGTCTGTGAAACCGAGTGGGGAAAGACTGGAGAGGGAGGGAGAAACTGCCTCAAAAACTGCCTCTGTGCCATTAAATGCTGTTACCAGCAAAAAGTCAAAATGGTGTTTTTAGCTTTCCCTTCATGAAGAAAATTACAGGGCTGATATTTTGTTACAACAATAATTGCCCCTGAGATTGGCTTGCAATTATTTTGGTGAGTCTAACCTTCCAAAGTGAAATGACATAACAGCAGAGCATCCATGGACCCAGGTAACAACCAGCTTAACAGCTTCTAATTATTTCCCATCAACTCTTGATCTTCTTTACCTGATTGTTGCTTCAAAGTGTTTCAGGAAAGAGAAGATGGCCTCATCACTCACTATTTATCTCAATGTCTTGGTGAAAGTTTTGGAGCACTTGCACTGGGCAGAGAGTAGAGACTGCCTGTGCTGCCTGAAATACATTTTTAACTAACAAAGCAATGGTTTAGTGCTAAACATACAATAACAACAAGACATGACACTTGAGTTCTTTCTTTTGATACCTAGTTATTAATAGCTTTGCCAGAATATCAATTTTGAAGATTGTCCATACATAAGAACGTAATGAAAATCATTACTGTGGACTACTTACACAGGGTAATTATGTCAATGTAAGCTTCAGAGTGTAAGTCTCTCATCTTGTAATAAATAACCGTTTTCAGAGCTGGATAAAAATAAATGTAATCAGGATTACATGATGAAAAATGTAAAGAATATGATTTGTTTATTCTTCCCCTTGCAAAAGCCATCACTCCAGAGCGATTTGAAGACAACGCCCCAGTCTATCCTGAGTAACTGCTATAGCTTCCTGAAGTCTTCTCCTGAGATCCCACTGCTTCAGCACCCACTTCCTGGGAGCTGACCAGACCTACCCTGGAAAGGATCAGTTGATATCTCCTGCTCTGTCAGCTCTGGGCACATGCCATGTGCTGCCCTGATTCCCATTCCTGATCTCCTTTTCTCTCCCATGTCTTCTGTTCCTTCTATAATTTAATCCTCTCTCTCTCCAGCCTACTACATATTTAAATAAATAAATAAATAAATAAATAAATAAATAAATAAATAAATAAATAAATAAATAAATAAATAAATAAATAAATAAATAAATGCTCTAGTCAGCCAAGATTACATTACTATTTCTATTTATTTATGTAGCTGTGTTTCTGTGAGCCTGCAACCAAAAAGGCAACAAAAAGCAATGCCTTGAGTAGCTGGCCCATGGTGGAGCTTGCCTGGCACTGCCAAGGCAGGGAGCTGCCCCTCTCCAGCATGGAGACCTCACTGTGACTCAGCTTCAGAAGTTGTTTTCTGGCTTTGCTCTTCTTTTCTCTTCCCTTTTCATATGTGCTTTTCTTTGGGACTGGGTTTTGCTTTCTCCTTCCAGAAAGAAAACTGGAATCCAGCAATAACAGTAGCAGAAAGAGCCCCAATCTGTCTTCATTAAAACTTCCCTTTCCCAGAAAAGGCAGTTTCGCCATCTCTAACATTGTCTAACCATAGTCAGAAAGGGGTTTCATGACAATGGAGCAGTATAAAGGAAGATCGTTCAAAAGCAAAAGCCCTAATATTTTGTATTTCAGATGCTTTCATGTCTTTTATTCTGCCTTCTGGAGTCAGAGATCTTTGTATTCAAAGCCCCAAATATTATTTATAGCACTTTATGGAGACAGAGCCATCAGCACCCAGGCTGTCCAGACCTCTTCATCCGATTTTTGTTAGTACTGTACCACAAGCCCACGACATTCAGCAGATGCGAAACCAAGATGAGGAGGCACAACGGAACTGCCTCAAAATGAGCCTTTGCCTTCCCAAACCCCACACGATCTTCCCGGCCGCTCACACAGCCTCCCTCCATCTGAGGAACCACAGATTCATTATTTACACAAGGCTGGTTGTGCTATCTCTGTGCAGTCACCCACAGAATCTTCTTACCACCCACCGCTGCAGCTGATCTGGGTTTTTCCACATTATTCCACTGGAAAAGCAGAATTCGACTTGGTGGTTTCACTTTTTGCTGGTACTCAGGGTCACTTTGTCACCCTCAGCCCAGGTAAATGACATTAATTCTGCAGCACTGCGAGGCAGCCATTACACAATACAAGAAAAATTATAGGGGTGATAAACTCTGCAAGGGAGGATGAGGCTCTCATGCCTTCACCCCACTGATGTCTGCTCAGACCTTGGAGAAGCTTTTACCTTCTCCCTGTCCCCTACAACCCGTCACAACAAGCACTGGATCAACCCCAGACCACAAGCCATGAACCACCTTCTGTAAGCGGATACATTTTGTATTTAATACCACGGTAAATTAAAAAATGGCAGACCACATCAAGCTTTTATTTTGCATACAATAAAAGGGTTTCCTCAGTCATAAAAAAATGGGCAAGGAGAGGGGGAAGAGACCACCGCACAACAAATTCCTTCCTTACAGTCTGGAGAATTTGCGGGGGCGGGTTCAGGGGGAAATCTGCCAGTTAATAAAATGTCGTGTATGAATTATACATCAGGACTGGCCACAAACGTGAACCAGACACGGTTTGGTGTGCTGGGATCACTGCAGTGGCACAGTGCAGGATCACTTCCATTTCTACAAAGACTCACATACAAGCTTTATCTCTAAGGTTTAAGCCCCTTCTGCCTCCAGTTAACCAATGAAGGACATGTGTAAGTATTCACATGTTGAAGGACTTAGTTTTACAAAGACAGCTTTGTTCTGCAAAGGTTGTCTACACTGGAAGAAATGCTAAAACAATAGAAAAACAGGACAATTGTTTATCCTCTTGGTTAAAATAATTATGTGTGCACCCAAATGCATTCGTCTTTAGATATCCTTAGGCTTTGCCCCATGCTTTTTCTGATGTACAAGGTGCAGGTGTTAATATTAAATTTCTGTACCCAAAATTCACACACATCAGTGGAGGAAAACCCATTGACTTAAAGAGGACATTGTAGCAGCCCAGGAATCCAGCTCTGCCGATCTTCCAAACTGAAACCAAAACTGATTTTAAAATCTCTGCAGAGATGATGTTGCTTTTGTAGCATCTCTGGCATTATCACTGGCAAATAAAGGATTTGTGTATTCTGCATATTCCCCATGCTGCTCAGTGCCTCCCAGCGCCACGACAGTGCCACATACTCTATCAACAGCATGGTACACACAGCCCTCATCCCAAAGTCTTTGGAGTGCGGGTATGAAATCCCAGGCAGGATGCATCAGACCTATGGATAAGCTTCTAGGAAAACCAAAACAACTCATGTCAAGATGGAAAGCAGTATATTTCTACACTCCAGCTGCCTAACCATTAATCTTTTTCACGCTGTATTTATCTGCTGCTCATAACAGTTTGTTTTATAACACTTGTTTAGCTCCAGTAGCCTTCCAGACTCGCACAGGGAAGCCAGGACGGGGTTTGTGTCTGCCGTGCTCACGCAGCCAAATTCGCTGCTTCACTGCCCAGCCAGGACAGCGTGGGGACCACTGTGTGTTGGCATCCTTTTGCCATCCCTGCCCCTCTTCTCCGTGCGCAGCAGAGCTCTGCATTAGCATGGTTGTGGTGGCTCTAGCGGGGGTTACTGCAGCAGAGCGGGGATGTTCGCTGCTGCTCTGCACAAACACCACGTCACGAACCGAGCGCGCCGAGCACTCCCACAACTTCCACACCACATACCTCCCATGCAGCAATCCTGATAAATACTTCAAGGGGGGGAAGAAAAAGAGAGCGGGGCTGGGAACAGGATATTTTAATTGACTTGACACTAAATTCCACTCTCTGCGTTGAATCAACTGAGCATTAAATTCATGTGTCTATTATGGTATGTGCAGATGTGTCAGGGTACACACGTTAAGTGTTTCCAGTCACTCTCTGAGTTATTTTCTTGTTGAATAAAAATCATGTGAAACCCATTAAAGGAAAGACCAACAGAATTTGATAACAAGATGCAACAGCTATCTAAGGTTTTTGAACAATCCCAACAATTTCAGGCGAGAAATATAACTTTTCAGCACTTCTTCCTAATACTCACTAGAGGTGAAGTGTTTCCTGGAGTGCAACTGAGGGCTTTAGGGGGTTTGGGTTGTTGATTTGTTTTGTTGGGTTTTTTTTTTAATGCTACTATATTGGCTTGGTTTGTTGGGGTTTTTTTAAAAAGAATAACATCAAGGGAAGATGAAAAAATTTCTTTGTTTAATGTAAAGTCTTTGATAGAGCTGGATTGAAATAATTAGACAATTAAGATACACATTTTTTTCTGACTTAAATATGTTTAAATTTTCTTTTTTTTTTAAACTGCAAAATTGAAAGGAAAGGCCTCAAAATGCTCTAAACAAAATATTTTAGTTGACCACAAGGAGGAATTTTTTTCAGATTTTTTGTACATGCGAAAATTAGAGATTTTAATGAGAAAATGCATAACCTCTTGGAAATCTGTGCCAGCAACAGGACAGAGGATCCATAACGTGATCATTTCTGTTTAAAAAAAAAGAAGGCGAACTTCTCTGCAGGTTTAAGCCCAGCAGAGCAAAGAGCATTAGATCAGGTGAGGATTTGGACTCCAGAAAGAAAATAATATTTTTTTCTTAGACGTAGAGCATCCTCCAGGCTGGTGTGAATCACCAGGATACAGCAGAGGATGTGGCCTCACGCTTTTTAAACAATTCCCATCAAAATGCCGGCGGGAGCCAGCAGAGCTTCAAGGCAGTAGAGTCCCCTTCTCCGGAGCGGGGATTTGTACAGATCAGGCTTTGTACTGGAATGAAAGCAGCAAGTCTCTCTCAGGCCACCAAGGTCCCTGAAGTCACTGCATTCATTTGCAAAATGTCCAGCACTTCTAAGCTGTTCACCTCTTTCAATTCTTTTTTTAAATTAAATTTATGGTTTTGACTGGTGAGGGATGAGTGAGATGCTGCAGAAAATAGAGTCCGATATTTCCCTTGAATCTGAAACGATCTACCACAGCAATTTTCATTACTCCAAGAAAAAGAGAGAAAGAGAGAAGGGAGGGTAAAAAAAAAAAAAAGACATTACTTCTCTGAATTACACGCCACTTTCATAATTCTCCCTGAAGTACCACACAGGGACTGTGTTGAAGGGAGGAAAATGAAAACAGCTGTGGAGGTTTTGGGTTACACTTCAGCTCCGTGCTGCCTTTGGCCCTTGCCCACCAGTGCAGTTTGTTCTAATCCTGGTCGTGAATGTCCGTATTTGTTACCGCTCACTAAGGCGAGTCTTCTGCCTCTTGGAATAATAAAAACTGTTGTGTGCTTATCTGCTAAGCTTCTCCGACAGTTGCAAAAAGTCATCGAGTCAGCAACGTGCCTGGCGCCCGGGGCTGCCACTCAAAGCTGGGACAGCAGCACTGTCAGATGGGGCTTGGGACAGGCAGGGACTGCAGGGCTGGGAGCTTTGGTGTCCTCCCATAAGGCTGGCATTGGCCTCTCACCTCAGAGCTCCTCTTGCTCCTCTTTTTTCCTTTTAATTTCTGCTACACATGCCTCACAACAAAGAAGGCATCTCCATCGGTAAACTCGCTCCTAAAAATTGGTTGCATGACTTTTGATAGAGATTTTGGCTCCCAAGGCAAATTTTAACAAACACAAGGTGATGTGTTTTCAGCAGTGCTGTGACTTGGAGCTGCCAGCCCTTCAGTGTCCCAGTCTCATCCCCACCGTGCTGGCCAAGTCTCTCCATCCCTCCATCCTCTGCTCTCCCTTCAGGTCCACTGCGCTGCCACACTATTTCCTGCTGTTGCGCTCCTATTTTCTCACTAATCCCTGACTTCCTCCACACTCTCCAAATAGTTCTCCTCGGCCTCAACTTTATTAACTTAAGCTGTTTATTCTTCTACCACTAGAAAGTAATTCTGTGCATTCCCTTTTCCTCCTCCCTGTGTCCTCCTGCCCCCATCCTCAACCTCTCTACATGCTGAGAAGCCATTTGCCCCTTTGGAGAACTGCATGTATTTTTTTCCCCAATGCATTTGGGAGAGAAAATGGGAAGGGGGAAAAGACGAGTTCCTGGCAGCTCCCCACTGGAGGATAGAATCTGTTTTTAATTTAGGTAGTTAAAACTCGCAGCCCCGCTGGAATCTGGAAGAGGAGCGTGTGTGTGTCTCTGCGTGTGTGGTGGTGCTCATTGTGAGTGGATGGGACAGGGTGACATGTTTATGGTGAGTGTGCACACGTGGGGCTTTTCCCCATGTGGAAATGGCACGTTGTTTGTGGCCTGTGCCTGCCTTACATCCGTGGGAAGCTGCCCGAGCCTGACGTTTCTGTCCACGCAGGAAAGCCCAGGAGAGCAGCTGACTGAAGTATGGCCCAGCCCACAAAACACAACCTGAAAGCCTCCCCTGGGAAAGCCAGCTCACAGTACACCTTGAGGGGAAAACATAGACTGGAGAGCAGGAGCTCAGCCATAACCATGGATTTGGGAGCATGAGCACCTGTGCTTAAGCACTTCCAATCCTGGCCAAAGAAAACCAGCAGGCAACTGTTTTCTACTGGCACACCTCTCTGTAGCAGAAACATCAGAGAGCTCAGCTGGTTTTTGTGCTTCTCAGCCCCTAAAACCTGAGGACCCCTGCTTCCATCGTAGCACACACACATATCTCTATATAAAACGTCATATATAGAACTGTGCACGTATCCACACACATGCACACCCACACACTCTTCCATACGCACACACACAGGACTATGGAAAGCACTGTGTTGGGATCCCAAGGCAGTGTGGAGGGGAGGCTGGGCTAATGCCTCTGCCTCTAATGCAGGTCACTTCCTCCCTGGATCCCAGCAGAAGTGACTTATTACAGGAGCTTATAAAATCCCCCTGAAGAATAATTGCAAAATGAAACAAATTGCATTAAGTGGTGGCCAATAATTTCACCAGGGACACCAGGGCTATTAGACCAGCCAGGAAGGTCCTTGTTTCCCCTCCACCCTCCTCCAGCTGGGGACAAGCCCTGTGTAAGGGGCAGTGCCATCAAAGCATGTATTTAAGGGGTGATTAATTGTGCCTCCATCAAAAGGGAGCTGAAATCTGTCTGCCCAAAGCCGCTGGTAGCAATGGGTATATCCCAGCAGTGGGGCTCATCCCTGAGCAGCCAGACAGACACCCTTCAACCTGCTCCCAGCACTTCTCCATCCATCCAGTTACAAAGTTCTTCCAAGGGATATGAAGCCACCTTTTTGCGATCTAAACCCACCACTCCATATTTTACCCAGGCAGGAAGCAGAAGTTATTCACTTGGCTGCTGCTCCTGGGGGATATCTGGATAATGTTCTCATGTCTTCTCCACTCTCTAAACTACAGCATGCACTTCATCTGCCCACTCCTCTTTGGCCACCTCAGCTCCTTGTTGTTTATCATTGGAACTCCTGCATTGCTGAGGGAACAAATTCCCCGTAGCATTGACCAGGATTTTTGGCATCTGCTCAACAGCTGACCCAAGAGCAGATATTCTTTTGAGACAAAAAAAACCCCCCAAAAAAACCCACAAAAAAAACCCCAAAAAAAACCAAGCAAAAAAAAAACCCCAAACCCAAAAACCAAAAAAAACCCAGCACATTCCCTCCCCCTTTTCCTTCTTCCTCCAAAAATATGAAATAAAATAATCACAGAAGTGATGAAAAATGGGCCATGTGTAAAGAACTGCAGACCCCAGGGGTAGCTTTGGATTGAACTCCCTATTTATACAGTTTTACATTATTATTTACTACAGTAATCAATGTAAAAACACCGCCTAGCCTAGCAACCCCTGTGTCATATGGTGTGTATACATCACCTCTGGGAAGCAGGTCAGCTCTATAAAGAAAATCAGCCATATTTAACGTGAAACTCTGTAGTTTTTACAATGTTTTTAAAAATGTTTTACAACATGTAGAAATGCTTCCATAAAAGCAGACTTATTAATCCCAGTTTTAAGCTGTCTTTTAAAGTGGAGTTTTCTTACACAAATATTTTCCTTGTCTCCCCACTGTTCCCTGCCCCTCCTTTTAAATGAAGTTATAATAGAAAAAGAACTGGGTACTTAGACAGGGAAGGCAGCTCAGCACTGTCCACCTCCAATGGACCCCTGATTTCCCCCCAGAAGATTAAGGGAAGGAGGATGGTTGCCATTCCCAGAGGAGATAACTCTCCTGGGCACTAGCAGCAATAGAGGATATTTGCAAGATTTAGCATGTTTTCTTATGCTTATGGCAAAGACTTATCCCCAAAGACTGAGAGTCTTTGCACCAAATCTGAAATTCTCAACCAAGAAGCCTAAATTAGGAACCTAACTGGGCCCCTTTCCCTATCGAGAAGGGCTTCCCACAACTCAGGTCTGAATTGCCCTCTGGAGATGCCTGTCCCTTATTAATGCTGGAAGGACTCGCGTAATTACGTGTCTAATTTAGGAATGAGACACAAAACAAAGCCAGGCCCTATTCCTGGAGCTGTCTCCCTGCTCAGTACCCACCACCACTCCCTGCTGGAGGCCCAGGAGGGCTGGTTGTCCATCCCACTGTGTCCACAGCTCTGCCACCCCTGTCCCCACGCAGTGGGGCTGAGCTTCCCACTGTGGGGTCGGAGCTACCACAGATCCAGCTGAGAAGGGACATCATCGTGCCACAAGCCAGCCCAGGTCTGCACAGGGCTCCTGACAACAATGCTTCAGCTCCTGGCTACCCATGGAACTGCAATTCATTCCTTCACTCATGGAGAAGAGCAGAAAGACACCAGGAATACCCAGCAAAGGCACCACTCCCACAGAAGAGAATCTGGGCACTGCAGGTGTGACTGGAGTGCTGTCAGAAATCCCAGGACAGCCCAGCAGATCCCTGTATGTGTGCCCTTGGAAGAGGCTGCGGCCCTCCCATCTGGGTAAAGTGGCAGTCACATGAGTGAAATCCATTTTTACATTCTTAAATCTGACTGGCAACAGCTTTGAGGAACACCACAGAGCAGGAAAGCACTATACAAACAACAACTCAGGATTACTGCTTTAGAGATGACCCATATATTAAAAAAAAAGTCCATTGCATTGGCATTTAAAGTTTCCATCAGGCAGATAAATATAAATTAACTCTCAGGGAAAAAAAAAAAAAAGCTGCCCTGTCCACCTCCATTGCTAATCCTTACAGTAATTCCCTTGGAGTAACAGCCCATTTTACAGAGAGCAAAACTGAGACATGGAGAACTTGGTAACTTGCCTGAGGTCACACATTTTTAATAAATCCTGACAGCCAGTGTTCAAATGCATCACATCTTTACAACAAGGACTGGATGCTGCAAAGTTTCCTTACTGGGAGACAGAATTGCTGGTCCCTGCCATCTGGCTGAACCTATTCACACCCACCACCAGCCTCATCTCCGTAATAAGCTTGACCTCTGTGGTGGGGGGATGCTGTTTATCTTCCCCCCTCTGCGACCCCACTCCACAGCTTCCCTTGCTGCTCCTTCATTGGACCCAGATTTCCACCCTGCCTGCTGTTTTTCCAGCAGTAGCATTTTGGCTCCTGGCAGACTGGAGAGACATTTCTGTCGGCAGCTCAGGAATTCCCTTTGTGTCTTTCCTGAGTTTAGGCTCACCTTGATACTAGACTCTGACCCCTCTTTAATGCAGAGGAATGTGTGAAAAATTTATTCCCCTTTTCATTAAGAACTCATTTAAATTCACCAAAAGGTGACCTGGCTCCCTCCACTGTGGCTATATTGTTCTCTGAGAAGCTGTTTTATTTCTGACTTAGAGTTCAATTGAAAAGTGAGATCTCCTTTCCACTGATCTAACAGCATAATTTTTAGCATCAATGATGAATAAAATGTTTCAGAGACATGTTTGAGGTACATTTCTTATGCTCATAAATAATCTGACCGGCTATGAGGAAATGCTGCATGTCCCTGGGTGTAGTGTCCACCTTCTGGCTTGCTTAATTAGCAACTCTGCTAAGCATGGGAATTTGATTTTCCATAAAAAACTTGGAAAAATATTTGTTTTGTTTATTTGTTTTTCACAACACACAAAGCAAAAGCCAAACCCATCATTTCTACTCTGGTTTGTTTTGTTTTCTTGACAAGTGAAAAATCAGCAATCCTAGATTGGAAATGTTCTGGGAGCTGATCTGGAAAAGGTGCCAATGCAAATAATGTCATTCTTTGTGCCAAACAACATCCAGAAGGAAAAAAAAAATAAAAATAAAAAAAAAAGACAGAAGCATTTTTCATCCAAAAAGCACTTTGGAAAATCAAAGCCCAGTTGTCAACTCACTTTATTCTCAATCTGATTCTAATTAATGTCCCTTAATCTCCTGTGTGCTCAGCCAGCACAGAACGTGTAGCAGTGCCGTGTCACTGTGTGTCACTGTGTCACGGCTGTCTGTGGGCACACTGTGGGCATAAGTGGGGCTGGGGGCAGCACAGGCACATCAGGACAGGCAGAGGACCCCATAATCAGCAGCAATATAAGCACTAGAAAAAGCAATAGCTTGTCACCACTCCCAAGTGAAGGGAAGGTGAGGCAGGGAAGGTGAGGCAGGGCAGGGAGGAAAAAGGATACAGGGGTTGTAGTACTCCCTTCTCCCTTATTTAGGTCAAGGCTTTCTTTATCCCATTTGCATCAAGACACAATCACCAACTTATTCAGTGTCATCCCTCTCCAGAGCATTGACTACAAAATTACCTTCCATTTCTCCCAGCACAGAAGGACCGCCAGGTAGAGGCACTCCAGGTGCTCTTCCCTCCCGTTCCACTGCTGATGTCCCCAGCGTGCCAGGAGAAGCTGCCTACACCGTGCAAGCCACAACCAGCTGCACTTTTCCCTATTTGTGCCACTTGTGTGTTTGGTTTGCAGAGGTGGGGGGAGGAAAAGTTTCTAACACAATTTATTTTTTAAATTAACCTATTAGAAACTATGGATGCCGACTTTTCAGTAGTCTTCTGGGGGCTGTTACGAAGGGGCCCTGTTTGAAATCTATCTGAAGGGAGTTAACCACAGCCCTTTGCTCACATATGTGGTATAATGTAGCCTCTTTATTGCTTTTCTTTACTCCCCACCCCGCCATACACACACACATTTAAGATACGCAGAGTAGAGCTTTTCTAAATATCTTACAAGTGTGTGTGTGTGTGCTGGATTTATGGCAGAGAGGGGAACCTACTTCTGCCCTCAATTAACAAAACCCACGAGCAAGCGGGACTCAACACCAAGCTCCACAAAAGATCCCCAGAGGGGGTTGCTGGAGCGGAGTGTAACACAGCCCAGTGATACTTGGAGATGACAAACACCCTGGTCTTGTCAGAAGAACGAGTTCACAGTCCAGGATTTCAGCAGAAAGGGAGCCAGTGCACAAGGGAAGGATGCCAGACTCAAGTCTTGTACATCTCCTTCCAGAGAGAGAAAAGCTGATCTGACCCTCTATATCTAAAGCTCAGTCCTACGAAGACCCAAGGATTCACCTTGGATTCACCTCAAGGTTTTGGGCAGCCAGCTGAGGCCCACAAGCTGGGAGCAGGGTCACCTGAGTCCCCAGCTGTGATCAAAGGACAGAAATCAGCTCCCTCAGCCCTTAGAACTCCCCTCCAACATCTGCTGAAGGCTTTTGTGCCTCTCTGCCGCCTGTCCAACCTCAGGGGCTCAGGCTGGGTGTTTGCAAGCCCCAGCTGAGTGTCCTCCTCTGCACCAGGCCCTGCTGCAAGGCAGGGCTTTGGGCTGTGAGCGGGAAGAACCACACTTCATCTACCACAGCCAAAGGCAGAGCACCAGGGAAGGAATACCTGGACCAGGTACCACGGCACCTAGGACAAATGTACGTGTTGACATTGACATTTGTGTTTAAGAGTGATGAACAGCTCAGGCCACCTACTACATGGTAATGCCAGATTCTGGCTCCTTACCCACAGGAAAGAGACTGAGAGCTGTGCTTCCATCCTCTAATCTTGACATCTCATTATCACACCCACCTCTTTGCTGTGAGCATCAAGAGCAGCCAGGATGCAGCATCACTGGATGGGAGATCAGCTAACATCTGCTCCCTGTCACACCAGCTGCCCTGACAAGGTCCTCGATCCTCTCTAGCCACCCCTCACACCTTTGTGTCATGATTTCCATCAATTTTCAACAGCAGCTTTCTCAAATGCCTGGAGGTGTCACACGTTGGGTGGTGTCACGACAGGACAGCAGCTCAGCTGGTGCAAATCCGCCCCGACCAGCTCAAGCTACCAGTTGAGGATTTAGCTCAAAGTTGGCATCCCAGTGCCTAAGATTCCACAAACTGCAAATCCAACCTCACTTTTAACCTTGTGGGTTTTTTGGAGCTCTGATTTGCTGTGCTAATGTGCTTTTAACGTTGTTTTTTCCTTGGTATGTGTGTTATATTAGCACACATGCACCCTGTATAGGCAGAAAGTCTATAAAACAGGGCACTCGTATAATTTTAAAATAGACAAATCAGTTTAAAGCATTAAAGTAAATCTGGTAAAAGAAAATCTCTCCTGGGTTGACATTTTGTTTGCCAAGTTTTAGCTTGGAATGAATTTTTATGACTGAGTTATAAACCCTCGAAAATAGTGGTTTATAATGGAAATCTTGACAAATCCTTAACACTGGCCCCATTGTAACATATTCTGTACATATCCCATTGATCTATGGTAATAACAAGTTTTATATAAAACATTTTAACCATGGGAGCGACGTGGTTATCTTCAGGCTTCCAAAAATATTTTTCAAATAAATAGGTGGCTTTTTCAACCGGGCAAAATCAAGGAATTGAACATCGAAAATGACATCTAAATATTTCATCTGGATTTAAAAAAAAAAAAAAAAAAAAAAAGAGAGAGAGAGAGAAAAAAAAAGCAAAAAATCACAATAATCCAGAACCCATGATGTTTCTTTGGCTGAAAAGCAGCCACTGACTAAGCAGCAATTCTGCTCTAACTCTCAATGCAGGATGGGGTATTAGCCATGAGCAACAGAAATTACTTTCTTAGAGGATTAGCTGTAGGCCTGAAACAATAAGCAACTTAAAAAGCAAGCTATTCCCTCAGCAGGCAAGCTGATAAAACTGGGATACAAAGGATTTGTGTGCTAGGTCCTCAAACCCTCCTTCTCTCCCGCAAGACACTTGGTGCCTTTGCCCCAGCAGCTCCTCGGTGTTGGGTTTAGCCCAGCCCTGGGCTACCTGCATGTCTAACCCAGGTACCACAAGCTTTCAGCTCAGCTGTGGCCAGGGATAAGATATCCATGGGGATAAGAAGCAGCTGGAGCTTGGCACTTCATCCTGCCCTTGGTACTGCAGCAGTGGTGATGGTGCTTCAAGGATGGGACCAGGTGAAGGGCAGGGCAGGTGCCTTTTCCCAACACCTTTCATCCTCAAAATCATATTTGACCACCACCACCATGCTTGATCCACCTCTGGACTCCAAAGCACAGGTGTCTCTAGGCAGGCAGCCTCCCTGGGGATGGAGAAAGGCAAACACTAATTTTCAAGGCAATTACATCTGCAAAAATGCTTTAGACTGCTGGCTAGAAAATGCTGAGACTGCAAAAACACAACTCAAGCAGCAATAAACATTGTCCTCGTTTTTTTATTCCTGATAGTATTAGAAGCTCTGTCTCTGAAATATGTTTAAACCATGAATCTTCCCAATATCTGAAAAATTTGCAGCCATCACTATTGAGCATTACACTGTTCTCGTTAGATAAGGAGGTTCAAGTTGACAAGTGAGAAACTGAGGCACACAATTATGAGAAACTAGGGGTATTTGGGCTTTTTGAAGATATTTAGGTATTGAGCCAGATATGCAATCAAGATGCCAAGAGCTTTTTGTGGACAGGAGTGCAAACCGTTGGTTCCAGAGAGGAAGCATGTAATGTGATTTATTTGCTTTAAGGTATCACATGTCTAAGCAAGTTTTCCAGGCTCTCTTTTGAATCAATTGAAGAAGGCACCAACATGAGATTATTCAGAACATCCTAAAAGAGTCATGATGAATCTCTTCTTGGACATACCTGTCTCTCTTTTCCCTAATACAAGGGTACCTAAAGGTACTAAAGAAGCAACCCTGATAAGGCCCCTGGAAAGAGTTTGAATGGCTTGACTTGGCAAAGCAAGAATTTGGACTTGTGCCTCCATCGCCCTCAGCAAGCCTGAAAGTACCTCATTTACATCCAAATAAAGGGGGAAAATGGGTATTTTGGGTGTATATAAATGGGCATATGCGACTCGATGGACTTAAAGGTCTTTTAGTACTAAACAATTGTCCAAAATAAAGCTGCTTCTATGCAGACAGATGCACATAAGAGAAGTGCAGTTGCTACAAGCCTGATTTACCCTGACTAACAAAAGCAACTTCCTCTTCACGCAATCATCCCAGACCATGGACCTGAATTCCTGCACTTGCATCCAAGGGAGCGAGCCATTTTCGTCTCTGATGCATTCCTTTTACTTCCATTGAAACCGATTACCACACTGCCGCTTTAGCATGAACATAAATTTTTCCGACTTAACATGTTGCTTTAGGACTCGGTTCCACTCGACAGTAGACTTCCATATGTGCTGTAATGTTTGTGTTTCTAAGCAATGCCTCGGCAACCACATCAGGGTTGCCGAAGGATGAAAACGAAAAGCCTGCTTTTTAATTTTCTTTTGCTGGCGATCTCGGTTGGAAACTCGAAGTAAAAGAAGGTCGTCTATCTTCCCCAGAAGAAATGTAGCCCATAGGGCAAACATGTTGTTAACACACACCAAAAACGTTTTGGTGGCATGTGCCTGTTTTAGAAAAAAAAATAAATACACTTCACTGGGATTAAGTTGGGAGAGAAAAAAATTTAATTTGCTGACATGTGAGAGGCACAGAAAAAGATCTTGTTCTTGTAGAAAACGCCAGCAGGTGTTGTCTAGGGATGTTTCTTTCTTCTTAAATGCCAGAATATTTCCACACAAGCAGGCCTGGCAGCATCCTTTTGCATATTTTGTTAAATGCTTGACAAATTAGCTGCATAAACTTGCGTAAGTTCCATTTCGCAGTCATTAATGAGCAAGAAAGAGTTTATTCAGATGCCTTGACCACAGAGGATAATAACTTCACTTTCTTTTCTCCTTTATTCTTTTTTTTTTTTTTTTAAAGACTGAGATCTAAATCTCATTGCAGTCTATGGAGACATACAGATATTTTAGGATCATTATGGAAACCTGATCTGACACATACTATAGAATTTCACTCAGCTACTCCTGTAGCACAGTCTAGAATTTATGCTTATGAAGACCAGCCCCATTATTTTGCTGGGCTTTGAGAATCAAGCATTTATGCCTTAGTTCTAGAAAGCATTTAAACACATGCTTAAGTCCCTCCCTAGTCAATAAAAGCACTTAAACAAATACTTTGTTCCTGCTGAAGTTAACTGGATGTTGACACAGCAAGTACCTCACTGAGCAGAACAGGCTGCTAACAGGGAGCCTCAGAGAGCTGCACTATTGTACTTTGGAGCTTAGAAACAGGGATGCACTTCTTCGTTTTTATAGCAACCAAACAACAGACTTTCCATCCATTGTGATGCTCAAGGATGTTAACATTTGGTCTTGCCTGGAGGCGGGCAAAGTCAAAAATATGTATATGCATATATATTTCAGTGAAGAACACATATTCTCAAAAGCTTCATGTCACTTTTTTCAACAGTGTCCCTCAGAGCCAGGCCACAGCAAGCCTTTTCAGTGCTTCTGTTGGGAGATACTTATAAGCAATTCAGCCTCTGCCAGTGCCCAGGTGACCACTTTCCCACATCCCTCCTCACTGCAGATACTCAGATCTGCTTTTGGAAAAGGACACCCAAACTCCCACAACATCTGCTTCCACAACACCAAATGCTCCAGTGAAAAGTATTCCCCCTGGTCCCCCCTATGTCTGGTGGTTGTCTCCCTATCAACAAGACCACCCTAAAGTAAAGCTCCAGCTCTTTGCCCTGCTGCCCCCATGGAGGCTGCCCCAGCCCCAGAGCTGCATCTCACGGCACAGAACCAGCTTCTCTGCACCTCAGAGAGGCTGCAGGATATGCTGGCTGCCTCTGCCTTTCCTCTTCCCCATTTAGAAATTTATTCTAACCTCAGTGAAGTGGTTAGGGGCACTTAAGAGCCAGTTATGGCTCATTAGAGGCTGCACTGGGTTAGTGGGAGGGAGGAAGATGCTGAGAGCTGCTATGGCCATGTTTAGTGGCATTTTCCTCCCCTTCTCAATAATGTCTGGATTCAAAGGGGCACAAGACCTCTGGGAAAGAATCTAAAAAGGAGCAGACGGGTTTTTTTCTGTTGTCCACGGCAACTGTGACATCTCCCCTTTGAAGCCCAGAGGCGACAGTCCAAACCCGAAATGCTGCTCCCCTCTGCCGATGGCAGCGAGGGGGTGAGCTTTGTGCACCACCCCCAACACCCAGTCTAGGGCAAGCAGGGCTTGCTCTGCCCATGCTGCAGGGCAAAGTCCCATAGAAGTGGAAGTTACTGTAATTACAGCTTGCCTGAACATATGGTTTCAGGGATCTTTCCGCGTGTAAAATGCATGAATATGCATCAAAACTAGATGTCACTGCTTAAGTTACATAATCCTGCACAAACATATATTTAAGAGGGACCCGACATCCTCTGTTTTTTAAGGGGCTTTAGCTGTGATTAATTCTCTGAGCTTATTAATCACAACATGTGTTAGTGTTTGATAAATTGCCCAAAAGTTGCATTAGCTAATAAGTATAAGAACAAAACGAAATAGTTTCATCTGTTTTTATAATAAGACAAAGAGCATCATGGGAGCATACACGGTGGTCATGAATAAAAGAGAAACATTCATTTATGATAATTGGTTTCAGCTCCCCGTTTGGCTGGTTCTTGTGACCTAAATGTATCCAGTTGTTTCCTTTCTTTCCCGTTGGTTTTTGGGTCACTCCTAATGGTTTAATTCAACAAAAAATGTCTACCATTTCCTGTAACCTCTGTCTTTTTTCATTCCTCCTTCCAAAATGTTTTTTTTCTGTGCAGCATCTAGAGAAATCTCCCTCTCTCTCTCTCCCTCTGTTTCCTTCCAAGTGAACAAAGTCAATATTGTTGACAGAGAAAAGGTTTAACTCCAGGCAAAAGGAAAAAAAAAGTAATAGTCATTTATTTGTCTCCACTTCTGAGTTCACAAGGGTTTTTTGTTTGATCCTGGCGGTCAAGACTTTGACACGGAACATGCCCCCTCTGACCATGAACAATTTATGGAGGGAGAAAGAGACAAAAATCCTCATTCATGTTTAAGAAAGCAAAGGAAATGGCTGTAGATTAATATTTGTGCATTTGTAGCAAAATTTCTAATAGGTCTGTAACACATTCAACCACCCTAGTTGAGAAACACAAGAGGCAAAACTCAGCCCTGGAGAGTTGAGTTTTGTTACTCTTGGACACCTTTCAAAACATCAGCCCTCATTCTGCTTTTCTTAGGGCAGCTTTTTCCTCCAGCAGAGAGTGAAAAACGTTGTATGGCATTTGCAAGGAGGCGGCGCACGCTGGCAGGGGTTACCTTGAAGCACAGGCGGGGAGCACTTGCCATGGTGTTCCCATTTGCACTCGTGCCTGATACTCCCTGAACACTGCAAAGTGCTTTTACATCTCCCATTTACCCCGCTCAAAGTGACAAGGAATGAATTTTCTAGCACGAGGCCCTGAGTTCAAGCTGGTGGGAGACGTGGTGCAGAGCAGCACCGGGATGCCAGAAGGGTGTTAGTAGGGATACCCTAAGCCATCAGGAGCCCCTGTTTCACCACATTAAAACTTTTGGGGTGAAATTCTCCTTTGCCAGGTGTCTGCCTCCAGCAGAGTTTTCTAGGAAATCACAAGGAGGGTGGGAGACGGGGAGGCCTGGCAGTTTTCCAACACAAGATTAGAGAAAAGTGCTTAGTCGATATAAAAATTCTAACAATTATTTCTTTGGAGTCACTGTCACGCCTTCATCTTCTGGAATGGAGACTGGAAATTTGGTGTCACCCTGGGAACAGGGATGTGCCTTTTACATGCAAATTGGGCAAAGTGAAAAGCCTTTGGATACATCCCACTGAAGATTTATCAGCCTTTGGGAGAAAAACCTCTACAGATTCTGTCTGCCTTGGTCTCGCTCCATGTTGGGGCTTCTAGGGCCTGCTTCTTCTGGGGATTGCTCAGGACTTTCCTTGCTATAGTTCCTTTCTTGGCTGCTGGACTTGGCTGCAGCTCCGGGCACCAGAAGAGAGAGCAAGAAAGCCATCCCTGTCATCTCAGCCCCTGGGCTTCCACCAAGTCCCTCACAGCCCAAATCAAGCAAAGAGGAAAGTAACAGAACTGCAAAGCAGGAGAAATGGGACAAGGACCAGGGAGAAGCCAGGAAAAAACACCTGGGGGGAGAGACTGCTCCCATAGGGACGCTTGATATGACATCAGGGAATTGAGGTGAGGCAGAAAAATGAGCCAGGATAGTCTGGCAATGATGTATAATAAAGACATAGATAAAACATATGCACAAGGATGGTGATGAAGGCCACAGATAAGGCCTCAATTCTCATGTTTTAAGGCTTCTGAATTTCAGCTTGAATTTCTCATGGAAAGCAGTTGGTGTCTGTTATCATTTCTAGAGTACCCCAAGCTCTCCACCAAACACACCAGGACACCAAACAGCAAAGCATCTCACTGCTACACCAAACACCCACTGAAATGGCTGACAGGCTAAAAACACATGGCAGGAAGATGTAATGACAGGGCAGAGATAATCAGATTAGAGAACACCATAATTTTGAGTATGCTGATGGTATGCATGAGGTGTAGTGAACTGCAGCAGTAAATCAAAGTCTGCTCTTGAAACTCTCACACGGCTGCTATCCAGAGACCCTCTGGCTGGAAATCATTTCCCCACAAAATCATGGGTATGACATAAATATTCATGTGATTTTAACTACACAATATCTAGGAAGCTTTTAACCCCTAAGAATCACTGTTCCTTGCAACCTGGAGCAGCAGAAATAGCAGTTTTCTTGTTGCTGAAATCTGTACTTGCCCTTTGCATTGCACACCTCAGAGGCTGAGGCTTTCAGAAAAGAAAATCCCAGTTTGAGAAACTCCTGCTAAAGTCATGGGCATCACCAACACCTTGCAAAGTGGCAGCACCCATTCTTAAACATGCAGTGGAGGCTGGGAGTATAAATACGTTCAGGAGATAAGACACATTTGGAGAGGACAGCTCTATCTGCAGCCAGTAAACACTGAGGTCCAAGCACAAATTGCATCATGAGCAATTGCTGGAGGATGCTGGAGGCCTACTGCTGGCAAGTGGCTACAGGACCTCTCCATCAGGGCAGTTTTTTTACTCTCTAGAGAGGCTGCCCACAGCTAAGCTCTTTGTCACAGCCTGGATCTGGGATGACCAACCCTTAGCTCTTAGGAATCACAACTCACATGTGCCACCACCAAGGGCCATGCAAAGACTCTCCTGCCTGCAAGGGAGGAACAGCCACTGCCTTCGCTGAAACAGTCTCACTTTGGCTGCTCTGGTTTGGGGATATATTTGACACAGCTCCCATGCCCTCTGCAGCATCACTCAGCATAGATAGAGCCTCAGAGAATTCGGCTGCAAATCAATGCACCTCCCCTACCAGTACAACAAAGCTTGTGACTGCAGCAGAAACAGCATGAGGAAGGGCCAGAAAACTCCTTACATGTCAGAAAATTAAAACCCACCGTCTAGACAAGAGATCAGGAATTTTCTTAAATTTCAAGCAGTGGTAATTGACCAAGGGGAAGGGGAAGGAAAAATAAGAAAGCCTTTATTGACAAAATGGATGATTCTTTTTGGGTACGTCATACCAAGAAGGGGAAACTACACGATTTCACCGTCAGTGCTGCTAACGGATGACTGCAGCAAGTTTTGTTCCTTGTTCTGCACTTTCCTGTCATGGAAAGCCCATGTGTTTTACCATGTACAGTCCTAGTGCCAACACTTCTCAAAGGAGACAGGTTTGTTACTGCACAGGACACCTGCTTTGTGTCTGCATGCACGAGTCATGAATGAACACATGATTGAAGGGAACTGCAAATCTTAAAATATGACAGGCATCAAAATTGTTATTGCATCCTCTCAACAGCTTCAGAAAACTGTTTTTCTCTAACCTTATCAAACCAGGGACGACAGGGGAGCCAACTTCTACTGGATAATCACAGAAAAACAACTACACCATGTACTTTCCAACAGAATGGACTGAGTAGCTTTGTGGGAAAAAACTAGCACAGTGCAGAATACTCAAACACATTATGGATAAGGTTTAACATCCAAATCTGCAGCTACTCCAGAAATACAAAGATACACCTTTAGCAATACACTCTGCTTCAGTCTACCCCACTTATCTCAATAACACTCTAGGACAATCTGCATTCTACACAAATGCGGGCGTGACAGCAAACTCTGCATTACAAAGCACTCCTGTTCCCTGTTTTAGATGATCACATCTCATTCTTGAAGGGGACTTTTACACATCTCTCAGCTGCACAGAGGTTCTACCTAGCTGTTGGTGTGTGGGTTTAGCTGTGAGAAGTGAGTGGCTTTAAATCTTATCAAATTATTTCAGTTGCATTAATTAAGCAGCTTCCTTATATCTCCAAACACCCCCAATTAACCACGCAGCTCTAGGAGTACTGGATTTCCATCTTTAGAGACGCTGGGGTGAGCCTTTCCACTCATACTGAATTGATCATGAAATAAAAAAGCTCACTCTCTCCTGAAGTACAAAGAATTAGGCTCCTGTAAATAAGGCTTGAGTTGGATCTCGCTCTGCACAGGGCTCTGCACAGTCACTCACATCTTCAGCTTACACACACAGTGAGTGTATGAAAACAGCTGGGCCATTTTTCCACGTCCTTCCACTCAGCCATGTGCTTTTCAAATGGTTCCATTTCATTATATGCCTGATTATGCTTTCTCCTGTTTCTTTGTTGCACCAAATAAAAGATACCTCCAATCTAAAAAAAACCCCAAAACCCAAAATAAGTGACTCTTATGAGCGTGAATGTATGAGCACGTTCTACCATATTCCTTTTATTTTCCCCATTTATTGACCTCTCCCCTGTGCTACCCAGCTCACTGAGGGGTGTGTTAACACACACAGCATGTCAGAGTATTTCCACAGGTTGGGATTTAGATGTGGTTTTGCATATGAGAGTAGGAATTGCTCGCCTTGCAAGCTATGTGGATGACATGCTTCTCATTGTGACAGGGTGAGAGACAAACTGCCCTGTCCCCAGCCACAGGCTGTTCCAGACACACATTCCCTTCCGTCTGCCAGGGGCTGGGGCTTCTCCCACAGGTGCCAAATGGCAGTTTTGGGTGGTTCAGCTGATGTTTCTGAGTCCAGCATCAGGCTGCAGTTGTCAGGACCCTGTGAAGAGCAGCTCTGCCAAAAGGCAGAGGGACAGCATTTATAAAATATCTAAGAGAAAAGAACTCCCAGAAGTGGCACATGAACCACAGCCACGTCTGCTTCAGCAGGGCAAGGCAGAAAGGTGTGTCACTGCAAAATGCCCTTACAAAGCTGTCACTTTGGCAAGATGAGGTCCTGCAGTGTGGTTGTTCTCCTGGCACTACAGCCCCTCAGAGACTATTAAAACTGAAAAGTCATTCATAGAAAGGAACACCAAAAAAATATTCAAATCTCAGAGAAAACTTCTCCCTCCTTTCAAGAGACTCCTGTGTGGGATCAGAGTACCCCCACTTCACACCCAGCACTCTGTTTCAGGCCCGGGAGGGTCTGCAGGAGGGACCATCCCACAGCATCCTGAGTCAGCTGCAGGTGCAGCACTGGCTCAACCCAGAAACGGGGTCAGAGTGCAGAGCAAAGTGCTGACCTGGTGTCTTCACACAATTTGTTCTAAAGGTCTGCAGTTTTTCACACCTCAATCCAGCCAGGCAGCCAGCAATGCCAAAAGATGGCTGTGCAAACTGCTCTTGCCTGCTGTATGGAGGAACTGGGATGAACACAGCACAGGATAGCAAAGCATTCCAGAGTCCTCCAGGTAAAGGGTGAGAGACAGAGGTGACAACCCAGAAATGGTGTTTTTTGCCATCTTACCAACCTCAGGTCTAACTTAAAACCATAGTCAAAAGTCTAATGATAAAGCAAAAGCCTCTGCCAAAAAATATAAGCAGGACATTCCTGCCAGAATACATGTTAAAGAAAGACACACAATTATTTTTTAGAGTTGCTGGCACAGTGCTTTCAGGAAACCTTTCCCTTTAAACACTAAAATTAAACAAACACATGAAACGCAGGGAGAAATGTAATTACTTTATAGCTTGACTTTGGTCTATTGCCTCGGGTATCCAGTTCCTTTTCTTAGTGATGTGGAAACTCAAATTCCCCCCTAACAGTGTCATTAATTCCTTGGCCTGGAGAGCCCAGCTTTCCTGCTGCATTTTGCATCAGGAAATCCCAGCTGCCCGCACCTTGCTCTGAGAACGGCTCTACAGGTGACAAAGGAGCCCCTGCCCTGTTCCCAGCACAGGAAGGGGGCAGGAGGGCTCCCCTATCTCCCCTGACAGGAGGGGATTAAAACAATTGGGTTGCCAAAACAACAATTAAAGACCCAGGCGAAGATCTAGCTCTTCTGACCTCCAGCCCTCCCAAAACTCCCCTCGCCTGCCAAAAAAAATGACAAGGGGTGTCTATTTCTGCTTGCCTTTTCCCTAAGAAAAACACCTCCCCCTCTCCCTCCTCATGTCCCCCCATGGCTCTTCCTCCCGCACACAGCTGGGGCTGGCTAAGGTTCACGTTAAATGAACACCCAGTCCTAAAACACACCCGGGATGGCGTCCAAAGGCTACCAGAGGCTCCCACTGGTGTGGGCGAGCTCATGTGCCCCCCACGGACCACCCGCCCTCAAGCCAAGAGCAGCTTTAGTGCCCTGGAGAGAAAACACATAGGTTTGGGGGAGCACAGCGAGCCCCGTGGGAGCAGAAGCATCTCTCCCGTGCTTACCTTCCCTTGCCTTGCCTTGTGGGATGCTGAGGAAATCCTCACTGCTCTGTGCCAGCCTGACCGGGCGGCCATCCCAGCTCCTTCCCCGTGCCCAGGCAGCTGCTCCTGAGAAAGGTTTTCTTGGGCACTGCACAGAACTTCCCAGCTCCCTGAAATCTTTCGAGGTCGGTCCTGGGAGCAGCCCCGTTAGCTGCCTGCCCTTTGCAAGCTGTCATGCAAATGCAGCAGGAACCCAGCTGGACTCTGTGAGTTTATATCCACCCCTGTGACACACACACACACAGAATGTGCCTGGCATCTGAAGCAGTCGATGCTGGATTTATCCCTTCCCTTGTTGCCAGTGACTGACATAAGTGCCGGGAACTCTTGGTGGAAAACTGCTTATGAGCTTTGGGCCTGATCCAAACCCCACTGAAGACAAAGGAAAGACTTGCGATTGCTTTGGAGCTGGCTTTGGATCAGTCTCATTATCTCTGCCCAGAGAGCAGTGTACAAACAAAGCAGCAAGGACTGGGGCACTGTAAGCCCGTGCCCGGAGGCCCATCGCATCTGAGGAAAAGAGAAGCAGGGAGGTGCATCTGAGCCTTCCTTAAAACATCCATCCAGAGCCCTCCTGGGAGGGGACTCGCCTTGGGAACTGTGTGTGATCACACCCCTCAACCCTCACTCATGGGTGGAGATGCCCTGCTCGGGAGCAGACATCCAGATTTCTCTGCTCGGGGTTGGTATCAGCCATACAAAACATCCAGAGGCAGACCTACATCCAGATTTCAGTTGTGCAGATCACCCACCTCACAGGCTGAGTCTGCTTTTATCTGTCAAACACCATCGGTTTGCACACTCCAACACCGACCACATCCATGTGTCTTACAGGACACGAGTGTCCCCATAAGCTCTTCCCATTCCAAGAGAGACCAAAAGAGTAACACTCACAGATTCCCTCCCACCTAAAAATCCACAAAACCATTTGTTTTGTCGACAATTAAACAGCAATTTGTATTCTTCCTGGGTAAGAGGCTGCCTGCAGAACTGAAAAATGATTTGACACTGTTTCATTCCACTTCCCCTGGCAGCACTACCTTTCTCTTCATTTACTAAAAGAAAAAAAAAAGAAAAAAAAAAGCTGAAAAAAGAAATTGTTAAGTCATACTTCTCTATTTTAAGGCATTTGTTGTAATTATACAAGGCTTTTTTCCCACTGGGAGAATAAATGAGAAACATGAATCACACCAAACTTACCTAAGAAAAGTGCAAAACAATTCTCTGTCCTGGGATTACAGAGTTGATGACTCATGACCCTTTCTTGTAGAGTTTAGGCTACACAACTTTTGTAGTATAAACTGATTTCCATTGGATGTAAAGGGCTTTTTAACCAGTACCCTTCCACTTGTGCCAATCCTTAGTGTGGATAGTTACACTACACTAGGATAGCTCTTCTTGGGAAATGGGCAAACAGCTTCCTTGCACCCCAAGTTTAAAAACACATTTGAATTCTTGCATTTTAACAGACTACCATGTGTCAGTAGAATGACAATAAACAGCAATGTGTGTGTCCTTCAAAGGACAGGAGCAAGAGCCAAAATGAGTTGCCCGTGGCTCTTTGTGCAGAGACTGAGGCTGTGATCTGGCTTGTGTCTGAGGTGGGCTCAGACCCTGCAGCAATTACCTGGCTCAGCAGTGGGTGGGAAGGTGTGACAATGCACTGCCCTGCCATAGAGCTCACCCCAGACAGTGCTAGCCTAAGGCTGGCACAGCTTAAACTGTGCTCAGATACCCTAAAGAGGGTAACTCTGGGGAGCAGAGCAGCCCCGACAAGTTTCAAAGCCTGTTGACATTTTTGTGATGCCGAACTCCGAAAATCACAGCTGGTGTTGGGGGTCAGGTAACCCCGAGCTTGAAACACGCCATGCTAAGTTATTTTTCAATCCTGGCTTGAACTACAGCTTTGCAAAAGCCTAAGTCTCTAGGATTTCCCACTCCTCATCCAAAGAAGTGGAGAAGAGAAAGTGAGGATTTAAAGGGAAATAAGTTAAACCTCATAGCATGCAAAATGAATTCCCTAACCAGAAGGGTCTCGCCACATCCTCGGAATGGTGTCACGGCTTGAAAACATGCCTTGTTTCTAAGCTCATTTATTTGCTAGGAAAACTCAGCAACTAGTATGTCTTAAAGAAATCCCTAGAAAGGCATCTGCAAACAGTTGCACTGAAATTTCAATTGCTGAGCGTAATTCACGGCAGAGCGAAACCCTGGAATCTCTGTGAGTGCAGGGCACAAATAGCTCAAGGAGGTGTTTGGTACGAAGGAAATGGTGATGCTTCTTCCATTTCCCATGAATATCATATGCACTGCTTCAGCCATATGTTGTGTTGAATCTGCCACATTCTTCGGTGGTGGGCACAGATGTGGACAGATCTGACAGATCAGGGTCTTAGGGTCACACAGGAGTAAATTGGGGGCAGATGATTTGAGCGTCACAGCTTATTTTTAGAAAAAAAAGAAGGGGAAAAAAGATTGCTAAGAATCATTTCTACCATGTGTCTGAACAAGAAACGCATTTATCTCACCTAGTGAAAACAAAGAAGAGTTTCTCTCAAATAAGGAGTTTGTTTTAAGAGGCTAACAAAGATTGTTCTATGCACTCTATAGATCACAGGTGCTGCAGAGAAACGCAGACCTTGCCATGTATTTCCGTGCTTCATTAACGTGTATTATTTTCAGACGGTCTCCAACAGTGCTCCAGCTTTACAGGCACAGAAGTGACTCCTTTGACAAATAAGCAAAGTTTCTTCTCAATTGCCTGGCTTACAGTGTTCTCTGGTTATTCCTCTGATTAGTGCTATTTTGCTTACATGCGCACTGTGGGTGATAAAAGACATCAAGGAAATGGAAAACACTTTCTCAAGAATATAACCACTGCTAGGAGATGAAACAGAAAACAAGGAAAAAGAAAATTAATGTTTATTCAAGCCCTATAGGCCACCAAAATATAGCAACAAATGCGACACATTCCTTTATGTCTATTATTTATGCTCAGAAGAGCATATTACACACACACACACACACACACACTTTCTGCCTCCTGCTGTACAGAGTCTAAAAGCAGGGAGTGAGGATGAGGTCACATTTCTTCATGAGTCCCACAAACTGCACTGCCCAGCATTCCCTTGTACAAGGCGAGGATCTGCAAAGCTAAGGCAGAACTCAAACTCAAACCCAAACTGCATTTGCCAAAGAAGCACAAGGAGAATGTTTCACGACACTGCCTTCCCCAGGACAGGGCTTGCCAAGGCTGCTTTGAGAAGGAAACCAGAAGAAAACCCTGGACACACTGGGATGGTGAGGGCTGGGATGGTGCTGATGGCAGGAGTGTCCCAGCCAAGCCAGTCACATAAGTCATTGTGTTATGACCATGCCCAGTCACTTGCAGTGGATTTTTCCAGGCCATCAGCTCAAATTACTAACAGCCAGCATGGGACATTTCAGTTGTATCAAGCAGACATTTACCCTGCTATGAACAAACCAACCCAGGCCCCAGACATTTTGGGAATTGCTCAGAGAACAATGTCACCCCTTTGCTCCCCAAGTCCAGTGCTCTCCCGGGCCCAAGCAGGAATGGGATGGAGCCGATCTGAAAGCAGAGCTGGAGCTTTTCCATCTCCTCTTACAAGTCACTGAGGAGTTGTAGGTGCAATCAGTTATATTTTTTTTTCCTATGTTTTCCCTGTCTGTTTGGCTAAGAATAAATGGCCTGAATTGATAAAGCCTAAACTCTACTGATTTTCCTGCACCTCGAGGTTTCTCACAGGCTGCTTCTGGTTCTTCAGAGGGGTCACACCAGCTGGCAGAAGGATTCCGACGGGATTTAAGCTGTGCAAGGCTGGGCCAAAACTGTGTTAAGTGTAGCTTAGTGATTAAATTGTTGGAATAGGGATCAGAAAACCTGGTGTGTTAGGTAAATATGGACATTTCAGCCCAGCCACCCAACCTCTGAGCAGGGATCGTGTCACTTAAATCCTTTTGCCAGGTTTGATTCACAGAGCTGAGAAGGTGACAGGCAGGTGGAGAGAATGGTATTTTGCAGGCCCAATGCTTTGAGGTCTTCATGAGCACAGCAGAGCTGTGTTTTGCTCAAACACCTGGCACTGAGCATTGGAGCCCAGACAGGACTGCTAGAAGAAAACAGAAGCCAGACAGAAGACGGATACTACAAGAATTGAAGATACTTCAAGCTGACTTTTCTTTTCTGTGGGGTTAGTTTTCAGCTGGGTCAGCTTCCTGACCTGGATAACAGAAAATTCCATATACAAGGCAGGGACTGGAGTAGATATTCAGGGTAAGGAAAAAGTAGAGCCACCACTTTCAGAGGCAATATGAGTTTATTTCAGATGAGCCCAGCCCCTAATTGAATTTCCCCTATAACCTGGTGATTTGGAGCAATTCCCATTAGGCAAACAAATAACCAGGCATTTCCCTCCTGGGGAGATGCTTACCCCATGCAGGGAGCTCAGAGACTGGAATAGGAATCCATGAATCTCTACCATGCCTTGCAGAGTAGAGCAGCTTCCCAAGAACCAGAAGTTCAGACCATGCTAAGATTTGGGAGGAAGTTTGTTCTTTGTTGCTGCTTTTCTCCCTGACTGCTGGTTTCAATCACTTCAGTGTTCAGTTGCTTTGCAGCACATCAAGTAAGCAAAGGTCCTCTGGAAACTCTGGCATCCTTTTTTTTTTCCTCCACTTGAAAAACAGCCTACCAGCCTTTAAATGCATCCCCTGCTGGCAGAGGAGAGAGATAACATTTTATACAGCCTCACCTCCCTCATGGTCATAGCTGGTCACTTCTGGACATGTGCAAACAGCATCACAAAAACACAGGGGTTTGCAAGGTTGTCTGGTCCAGGCAAACAGCACATGACAGATATCTGACAGATCTGCTTTCAAAATCCTCCCAGACTGAAGGCAATAGAAGCCATATTTTCACTCACCTTCCCAACAGAAAGCTTTTCTTCCCTGTCTTCCCAGTAATGATCCAAGCTCCCCATCGCCTCTCTGTGCTGTCAGACTGCAGGGAGCAAGATTTTCTATTCAGAGGAATAACCTGCAACCTATGTGCTGTTTTCTCTATTTTTCTTTCAAGATAGTAAGAGAGGAATAAAGAAGTAAGTGGGGAAAAGGGAGAAAAGAAATATAAACCATGACAGGAAAGAAACACAAGACATGTCTATGGGGAGAACCAACTGCCTTTCTCCTACAAATGGCACCATCCAAAAGCTGTACTGGCACTGTTAACAGCTGAGGGTGGAAGAAGGGGTAGTTCAACTCCCAACTCTGCCACAAGCTCGCTTGCAGGTCTTGAAAATAAGTGTCCATACTTCAGAATGCCTCAGTTTGGGTCAATCTGCTGCTTAAAAAAAAAAAAAAAATCTGCTTCACAGGATTGTTCAAAGCTTAAATGAGCATTTGAAGAGCTCTAGTAGAAATGAGATGAAGGGCACTCTCAGAGAGACAAAGCATTATCATCATAAAGTGTAATCTTGATGTTTTTTATGGGCAAGCATAAGATTCCAGCAGTAATCTTTAAAGCAACATCCATTATCTGGAAAATTAGCTTTCAGCTAATGGTCTGTTACCGGTCACACTCGGTAAACCTCCACGCACATTTTCTTCCTTTTTCCCTTAAAAGCACTTGGAAATCGTGTGACAGCTGCCTGAGGGGAACAGCAGAGCCTGGCTGGCTGATGGCACACAGTGACACGGAGAGATGAGGAGGAGTGTGCTCCCACCACACCGCAGGTGAGCCTCCAGCCTGTGCACCACAAACCCCTCAGGATGCCTCCACAGAACTCACCGAGTCCCATCTCCAGCCTGCAGGGCTTGCTGGAGCCAGGCACTCTGTACTGGGGCTCTGGTTGGAGATAACGGTCTGCCTTAGACACCCCCTTACCAGGACATTTGGGTGGCAAAAAGCAGAAGGTGGTGTTCTCCTAAATGGATTTCTTTCATTTGAGACTCCCTGAAGACCTGCATGAGCCCAAGTGCCCGGAGTGGGGGATGAAACCTCACCTAGCCAGGCTGAGCCTCTCAGCACCATCAGTGCATTTCCTGCCTTTCCTGTCTTTCCAGACACTGTGCTCTCCCAGGTGAGGAACTCTGTGAAGATCACAAAGAGTTCAAATGGGAGTCAAAAGCACTGAATCTCCCTCCAGCCTCAGCAGTTCAGCACCCACCTCCCTCCCAGCTGCTGAACCGTTGTGAGGAGCAGCCCCTCTCCCAATATCATCTGGAAATGCCCTGCTTCCAGGGTCTTTGCTCCAGGAAAGCCCACTCCTCGCTGAGGCCACCCTCTCTGGTTCTCTCATGGCACACAGAGTGACTGGAAGGACCTTCCCCACATCACACGAAGACGCCTGTGCTTTGTGCCCACCAAACACTGACAAGGGACCACTAGCAGTGGCCACCCCTATGATGGAGGAAGCACCAGAGCTTAAGTCAGATGGTGGTCTCCCTGTAAGTCCTGGAGATCCATCCCTTCTCCTGGAAGAACAAAGAGCTAATTCACTGACACCAGTGTGCAAAGCCAAGAAATCCTACTGGTGCTACTCAGAGAGAAGGGAGCCAAACTCAGCAGCAAATAAAAGGGGAAAAGAAGACCAAAGATGACTATTACTATTTAACAGCTGTGAGGCTGTGCCTTTACTGAGCAGAGGCAGCACCAGGCCGAGGAGCCCAAGAGCCCAGAGGGCTGAGCTGGCTCTGCTGGGGGACGTGGCCATGCTCCTGCCAGGCTCTGCCATCATCCAGGGCTGCTTGCTGCCCTGAGAAACAGCCTGGTTGAAACAACTGGTTCATTTGTTGGGGTGTAGAGCCAGCCCTGATGTTTTGGTATTAATGGCTTTGAAATGTGATTTCACAGCCAGCAGTGTATGGCTCAAAGAGCACAGTCCATGATGGGAAAGTGGGAACCTCCATGCCACAGCCAGATGGGTTTGGGTCTCAGCTTAAGAATTTTTCATAGTGAAAAATATGGATAAAAGGGAAAATGGGTGGGGTTTGGTTTGGGTTTTTTGCCTGAATTAAAAGAAAATTCTTCTTAATTTTAATGTTTTTGTTATTTTATGCCATACTGGCCAAAATGTTATGTCATGTTTCTAGAAAACAGCCATTTTAAGTTCTTGCTTGCCAAAAGCAAAGGAAGCAAAGGATGTTTTTACAGCTTTTTAAAACCAAAGCCTCATGGGGGAAAAATGAAAATTTTAAATACAAATTTTTCCCCTGCTAGTTACTTTGCTAAAAAATTACTTTCTACTGGGAAAGTGATTAAAATTAAAACCAATTGTTGAGTCACTCATCCAGACTTCTCATGGATTTGCTGTAAACTCAGCAGATATAAAAATCTCACTCATACTATCAGGGGTCTTTCCAATTTTCTGAACGTTTATGGCACTGCGGCAGGGTTGACATTGTTTTTAAACAAGCTGCAGTTAAATCCTGGATTTGAAGCCAACTGATACACAATCTCAGAGGAAACAACACCACTTTTGTAAAGTGCTATTCTGCTTCCTCCCTCCAAGCTTGGACTTAACGATTTATTTACGATATGAAGAAGTGAAGTACTTTCATTTATTATAAGGACAAGCAAAGCCCTGGCTGCAGGGTGAAGGCAACCTGGTTTCTTCCCAGATCTTCCAAGGATTACTTGGGTGGACTGGTAGTCCCAGGTTCTCTGCAGCAATGTCAGGGTGAGAAAACCCATCCAAGCTCCTTGGGGAAATCCACGCTCACTGTCCAGGTAGAACTGAAGGTCAAAAATTAATAACATTTTCCAAATTGTATCCCTTTTCCAGTTGCAGCATCTCCAAACCCACTGCCTCATAAAACTTTCAAGCAGACTATGAACAAATGGGGAACTGCAACAAGACCTCCTGTAAGTGGAGTAATTCCAACTCTGGTTGCAATATAATCAAGTTTATACCATGGCTGCTGGCTGACACTGGGTAAAGAAAATGAAGTAGAGAGACCTGAAACATTTCCATTTGTCTGGGTGAGACAGTTTGCAGTTTCATGCAAAACTTCTGAGCCTCAGGGACTCGATCTGAGGTCCTGCTGCCTGTTTTGCCCAAGGAGAAGAGAGCTAAATAGCCAATGGTCTCGATAAAAAGAATGACTAAACAGGCCACTGGCTGGAAAGAAAAGATACATAAGATGAAATATGAATTGTTTGTACAGAATTTTGGGTTGGGCAAGAAGCAGTTGTTCACGATCTCTTCCAACACCAGAACTGGAGTTCTTAGAGCAGGAACATAAAATTAAACTTTCAGAGGTTCAACGGTGGCAGGTTAAAAGCATACACAAAGAAATAGGTTGGGTGGTTCAAATGCAACTTAGAGTTAAGAAGGTGGCCCTCTGTCCCAGGATGTACAATTAAGAGATAATACAGCTTAAATGGAGATCGGTACAAGTTCAAGAGAAAAACCAAAGCCTGAGATTTGTTAAAAAAGCTTAAACCACCTCTAATCCAGGAGGTCCTTGGAGGATGCAGAGTATTTGGAAGTGTCCTGCATACTCGCCCTGCACCTTTCCTCTTCTGTTTTACCCACTTGCAGCCTCAGCCAGAGACAAGATTCTTTATTAGATGGGCACTCAGGGCAGCCACCTCTTGGTACGAGATCAAAGTCCTGAAATGCTCCATGTGAAGGCATCCCCAGGCCTCAGCTGCCTCACACCTGGAGATCCCCCTACCACCTCCAGAGAAGCTGCCCAACTCCAAACAAAGGGCAATGTGAGGTAATGTGTTGAAGATGAAGAGCTGTCCCATGCCCTACTCCGACAGACACAGACCTGCACAGAGCCAGCCACCAGACTCCTCACTGGCAGCTTCACAAACAACAAGCCATTTAAAATTAACCACACCAACAACTATTGGACTTTTCCTATAGTAGAAGTACCTTTTTGGGGGGAAAGGACAGCAAGAAAATAGCCCTGGGTATAAAGACACTCATCCCATAGGAGTACTCTGTGCCAGGTCCACAGGCATGCACATCCCTGTCTCTCCAGGGTCCTTTCAGGTCCTAGACTTCACTGCGAAACCATGCAGGACTGCACTGGGGACCATGAGGATTAAGGTTTTCATAGCTTTTGTGTTCATGGGTTGGAGAGAAAAACAGATGATATTAAAGCTTTGACTTGTTTCCAGTTCAGTTTCCTACTGCAGTCACAAACCAGGATTAGCAGCCTGAATATACAGGCACAATCCTCCAGAAACATCTCAGCTGCAGTTTTTAGCTACAAATGATTATCCCATTGCTACTCAGCTCCAGGTCCCAGTGCTTTCCTCAAGACCCCATTCTCCAAGCCACACAAAAGACTCCCTAGAACTCAAAGCTGCTCTGGGTATCTCACGCTTTGCCACCACACAGGGAAAGGAGCAGGTTATACTGATGACACAGCTTCCAACAGGGCTCGGCCATGAAAGGTGTATAAAATGGTATTAGCAACAACTTTGTAAAAAGGAGCCACGTCGGTGTCACTGAGCACAATGAAAAGCGTAATTGGTTACAGCTGACAAACACAGAATTGCATTAAACAGAACATTCAATGCTGGGCCATGGTTTACATCAAATTGTCAATCTCAATATGGCAATCTCCTAAAAGGGCCACTTTTTTTTGTAGACCCTCAGGAAACATAGCAAATCATGGCAACATGTTTATAGTCTTCAAATGCCACACAAGGAACCTGATATGCATCTTTTATGGTGGGATATACTGGAGGGTGTTTCAGCATGTCCATACTCATTTTCCAAATACATTTCACAGCTTCGTTAAGCCTTCCCAAATCTCTCAAAGACCTACTTTTAGGTGAAGCTGTGGAGTGGACAATCCTCAAGGCCAAACTCACTCAATAAAAGTGAGATCACTTGCCTTATCTCCGTGTTGTTTACTATCTTCAAGTCTGGCAATGAAGGCTGGAAACAGCAGCAACAACACACAGATCTTTACAGCCTGCCCTGAACTTCGCTGTCTGCTGCTGCCATATCAACTGTCCTTGGACTTCGGCACTAAACTTGACACCAGCAACCACAGTAGAAGGTCGATGATATTTATGTCCAAACAAAAGGGTTTTTCTGTGCTTATTCTGGCTGGAATTCAAGTTATTCCAAGATGGTTTGTGGTTGCTGCACCTATTTACACACCAAATCCCTTGAGGAAGGGGCAGGTTTGCATGGTGCCTGTCACAGCCCAGTCCTGATGCTACCTGAACACTCCATTGCCTGTCCTCAGTCAGAGGGCTGGGTTAAACAGAGAAAGCACCTTCAACACAGAACCATTTTGTGTTTGGAAATATACACCAGGTCTTGCTGCACTTACAGCAAACCCTGCCACGTTTGGATGTTTCAAGAGCAGCAGAGCCTATGAAATCCATTATCCTGAGAAGTGTGTGCTTTAGATTCTCCAGTGTCCAGTACTCAGGCTGAGCTCAAGCTCAAGGTCTTGCAGGAGAAGCGAAGAGTCTCTTTCCTTCACCTAGCTTCAGGTTTTCATGAATCTGGTAAGCAGTTTTTTTAAGGTATTTTTAAGACCTTCAGCTAAGTGTCAGTTTTTCCACCAAATCCAACAGATCAGTGGAAATGAGGACAAACAGACAGACTACATACTGGAATAGGGTAAACAAACTAAAAATTCACACAGTTTAATTTTCAACTTCATAAGAACAGAATAACTTACAGCAGGGAAAAAAACATTTTAAAAACTCAAACAAGCTGCTTAAAATAATGATCCCAATTACCTACTCTGTAGATGACCTGCTATGATATCAGCATAGCTTCAAGGTTTCAAGATAAGGAACTACAACACAAGGCAGATCTTTACAGCAGGATGGTAGTACCCTGAGTTCATTCAAAGTCCTGGTTTACTACCATGAGTACTCAGATAGCCTTCCAGAAAATAGCTTTGAGCTAACTTTATTAAAGAACAAACAAGAAGAAGAGTCAACAAAACTGTTCTCTAAGTTTTAAGTACTAGGAGGGGAGGAAGCTTTATTGCTTTATGCTACTACATTACACAGATACAACAACAGCTGTCAACAATAATATTATCTGTATTACAGCAGAGATCCCAACTGAGACTAAGGTCTCATTGTGCAGGACACTTGTAAAAAACAACTAGAAATACACTGCAAGAAACCACCCCCTAAAGAAAGTCATGACTAAATAGGCAAGAGAGAAAGAATGGGGGGGAAATTACATGACCCTGCTTTTACAGATGGGAAACTGAGGAATGCCAAGGATAAGTGACTTGCCAGAGGCTGAAATTAAAAGTCTGTGGCAGAGACATAACTGAGTCCAGATTTTCCAAATCCCACTCCAATACCACCCAAATCCAGTAGAAGACTTCCCTTTAAATTAGTCTTAATAATGTTACAGTTGGATCTCACTTGTAATTGAACTGTAGAAATCAGAAGTGGGTACGTATTTCCTTTTTTTTTAGGAACAGTCTTATTTAGTCCACAGCACATTTTGCTCAGGACTGTGAATTCTTCATAAAATGGGCCCATTGTGTCTAATTTTCTCCACTTAACCTAGAGGCTGCACTGTTAGGTGCTGTGCCAGGCACAAACTTGTTCCAGCAGAATTCGGCAGAACTTTTTCCTGATGTTCCTGTACATACTCAAGGCTAACAAAGCTGCTCCCGCTGAAGCACCCACAGGAGATATGGGAACATTTAATACAACTTAATACACTCCCAGCATGTTGCTGTGAATGGGAAGCTCCTGAAAAAATGCCACAGCCCTGTAACACAACGTGTTGGATGAACGCTTAAACTTTTGTGGTTAACGAGAGTCAACATGATAATTCAGTGTTAGTCAGAATTACCACAGTTGGATTACCCATTTTTCAACTTCTCCTGTTCTAAGCCACCTTAGTGGCCTTTATTCATAAAAGACACAGATCTACCCATTTCAAATTGCAACTTCATGTAAATACTGTCAGGACAAATAAAGTAATTACTGCCAAGCCATCTGAAAATGATCAACACTCTTCACTGCGAAGTAAGCAAAGTGAAGTCCATAACAAGATAGTAATTTGCACCTTTTTTTCTCCAATGTGAGGAATAATTCACTTTTTTTGGTGCATAAGTTAAGCATGGAACATATTATTTAATCCTAATGCAAATCACACCAGCAGGAAATGTCGTAAAGAAAAAAGTAATCTTCTGAAGGAAAAATAAATTATCGACCACGTTAAGAAGGAAAGAAACATTCTCGAATAATTTCTTTCTTTGTTGGTATTGGCTGGCAGCATAATCCTTCCAAGTAAATTGTAATTTCCAAATTAGATTATACATTATGTCATATTAGTTTTATATTAGAAAAACAAACTGACTGAAAGGAAAAATGCCAAAGTCGACTTGCCTGGTAATGTAAAATTTTTGTGTTTCTGCTGTGAAATGCTAATGTTGTTTCTTTTTTTTTTTTTTGAACAAGTTTTACAGCAAACATAAAACCTAAATTAAGGCAGAATATTTACTCTACTTGACCAAGCCCTGTTTGAAACATAAATAGGAAAAATAAGACCGAACATTTTCAGGACACCACATAACCATAGCAACAGTTATCTCTGTATATAAATACTGATACTGGCATGGAAATTTTTATGAGTTATACATCAATCAAGAATATAAGCACCTATTTCACTCAAAAATGACTTATATACAGAGAAAACATTAGACCTGCACAGGTCAAGTGATCTGAAGTCAGGAAATGGCAGAATTGAGAATGGCTGTGTAACTTTTGCATTGCTCCTGTCTGTGTTAAAAAAGATTCTTTAAATATACCACCATCAGGGGTTTTTTCACACAATTCCTGCTTCAGTCACTGTCCAGAAAGGATGGTGCTTGCTGGATGCATGGTCTGGAACATTAGTCCTATGAGGAACAGGTGAGGGTATGGGGATTCTTTAAACTAATTTTAGGGGGAAAAAAGCAGAGGGAAGATGCCTGGCCCAAGCCTCCTTTGCAACATGTTTCCCAAACTCTACATCCCAGTGGGACTGCAAGCCTGCTTTTCCCCCACTCATCTTGTCTTTCAGATATATTTTTATACCCACTAGGCAGAGATAACACTTGAGCTTGGACACATGTCAGATGGGGTGCAGCAGGATGGGGTGACCTAGGAACAAGGCCATACGGCATCAGGGAAGAAAGCAAGGTAGGTACAGGACCATGGGGATGATGAGACTGAAGAATCACACAAGACATGCTGAGAGCAATCATTTGCAGAAGGTTTTGTAGATAACTAGCCAAGGGTAAGCATGGAAATACTATAATTTCTTCATGACCTATTAAACTGCCCTAGAGCACTCTACTGTCACTACAATTTTTCAGTAAGTTTAGACAGTTAAAAATAAATTATAAAAACAATCTATCCTGGCTGCTTCAGGAAGTAAGAGCTCACCAATCTGTTTCTCCAAGGAGCTGGCTGCAGATGATCAGGAAAAGTTCCACCTAAATGGACTACCTGACAAATACAAAATGCTTTGGTATTAATTAAAGAAACTGGAAGGTTGAGCACATAAAGTGCATCTTGATACATAGAAAGGGAGAATAACCTGCAATGGGGAAGGAGATGTGAGAAAGGGAGACCTGTGCATCCTAGTCCAGCAGACTGACAGTGCCTACGGCCCCTAGCAGCAATTACTTTGAAACAATGGATGTTCATCATTCTGAAATTCCCTTTGCCACTAGATTTTTCCCAAATGACAAGACTACAAATAACTGACTTAACCCTCCACGCGCCCAGAGGAATGTCTGGACATGGAATCGTCTTAGATGTTGAAAGAACTATATATAGATATATTAGACAGAAATATGGCCTCCAAAGACCATTTTGAACTCGAGTTTTTAATGAACCAAAACAGAGGTTTAAATGTAAGTTCCCACTTCATCTCAGCGACAATCTCACTTCTCCCATAATATAATACCATAAACTACAAAAGGGTGGTTTTAACATATATTTTTATACCATCACAGCTACAGCAACATTCCCATTATAAAACAGACAGATACACAGACATGTCTATCTCACTTCCTGCAAAGGTTATACTTAGAAGCTTTTTAAAAGGAGCCAAGAGATTATTAATATGTGTAGTAATGTGGTGATGAACACAAGTACCATGAGGCACAGACCATTACAAAGCCCGTAGAAAAGTCAGCTCGAAGCTGTGATTCTACACAATTTCTTGGCTTCCTTAATAGTTTATGATATTTTTTTAAACATCTATTAATCACCTGGCAATCCTCAGCAAACACTTATAAAGTGGATTTTTCATAAAAAGCAACATACACACATAATCTTGGGATTTTGTGCGAGACAAAATCATCAATGGTAGTGTAAAGCAAGCAGGAGCCAAAATCCATGTTATGTAGCCCCGTGTTTGTAGTTGATCACATTTGATCATGGGTGTCACAGTACACCTATTTGGATAATTTTTTTTGGTCTTACTGCACTAAACCTCTAATGATTTACACAGCCCCATCGGTCTCACTTAGCCCTGTATATTGTTTGCATGTAGGTGGCTAGAAACAGCTTATTAAGGTGTAACCCTGTGATTATGTCGTGTTTCATAAAGGGTCAGAGACAGATTTATTTCATCTAACTTTCACCAGACTGACATAGAGACTTGATAAAAGAGTTCATAAGCTTTTTGGTGGGGTTCTGCTCTTCCCTGGCTTCCCCCACCTCAAACTTGCACAGGCAGCCACTTCAGAGAAAAGGAAAAGACGTGTTGGCTTTGTGTTTACTCTTTTACACCACATCTTAAAAGAAGGGCAGATGATGAATGTGCAAGTCTGCAAGGTGTTTTATTTCTTGACTCCTTACTCCACTACGACTTCCACAAGATCACCTGATGCAGGACTCCCACTGGATATGAAAAAGGAGACATTTTGATGGAAATTTTAAGTAACTCCTCCATGATGTAGCAAAGCACAAAACATGAAAGATATAAATACTTTGGCCTTCAATAAAGCAGTATTTAATGTATGTGAGCACAAAATTTATTTCTGTCATATCTTGATACAAAACTATCTGTTATGAATTTTTGACCTTTATCTCTATTATTGGTCTCAGTCAAAGAAAGGACTAAATGGGTCATGACCTGATATGATGGGTCTCACCAACCTGCCCTCTCTCATGCAAGAAATCAATATTTGGCTTTGGTGTGAAGTATCTTTTCATGTTTTCCCTCCCAGGCCTGACCCCGGATAACCCTTTCACCCATGACTTTCCCAGAGAGGCAATTGAAGTAAGGTACACATTCATCAAAACATCTTTTTCATCTGTTTTTTTTCCCCCCACCATTTCAGAAGGAGCTAACAGGAATTTTGCTGGAGGACCAAAATGCAAGTTGCAGTTCTAAACTCGACAGTCAGAGCACAGCCCTTCAGAAATCCTTTTGTGTCACAAAATGCAACTGGTGGAGAAGGAGGGGGGAAAGAATAAAAGCAACAATTCTGAAAACCAAAGACTCTCACAATAAACTGGTGCACATAAAATAGCAGTTTCAAGAGAGCCGGAATCCCAGCCAAGAGAGACAAGACACACATACGTGTATATATACATATACAAAGAGTCCTGGAGACCATGTCCAGAATGATATAATTGGTTGGCAGGCACACTTCAATCATTCCTTCATTTTATAGACTGCCATTATTTAGCTTAATAGGACCTCAAAGAAAGGAAGGCGGAAGTTAAATGAAGTAATCTCCCACCCAGCCCTGATGTATTATACTGTCTTTCCTTTATAGCGACTCGTTTGTACCTATAGAAACTCCTCTCAATGACACGGGGACCAGGGATTATTATCAATAAAGGACCTGATTTGACCACAGTCATCCATTACCATGAATGCTACTCAACAGCTTCTTCTATTAATAATTTTTTAAAAAAAAAAAAAAACATTAAAAAAAAAGAAGAAGAAATAAATTCCTTTTTTAGCATAATATTTATTGCCACTGAACTCCACTGGAAATATATATATATATACTGCAAACATCTGCTTTTACATACAGCCTTTGCACTGTGATTTCAGAGGAAGCCTGAAAGTCTCACTTCAAGGTTTTTATATAGGGACACATTATTTAAATGAAGATCTTTGATACACCATGTCAGAAGGCCATCTTCATCTCCGCGATTCCAGGAAAGCAGAGATGCTCCACTGCAAAGAATTTGGTTTCTTACCTACATAAAATAAACAGCTGCAATGCCTGTGGGTCTCAAAAATAGTAGCAAGGGTTCTTTTTTTAATAATCCTCAGTCTACTGTTTCAATAGCTAGACTACACATTGCATCTCCCAGCACATATAATACAGCTGCTTTATGTTGGCCTTCTAGCCGTTCATTATTTTTGCTTTTATAATAAGAAATGTATGGAAACAAATGACCCTTTCAAAGTGCCGATCTGTTTAAAGAAATAGCAAACAACCCCAAAGCCACAGAGACTCTTCTACTGGCATAAGAATGGTGGCCTGTCGTCATTTCAGGCCCCAAATGAGATAACACTTTGAAACAACATTCATTAATGTTTGAAATCCCAATACAGAGCAATTTAATTCAAATAGCTTTGTTCTTTAGAAGAAACCCAAAGGGGAAGGCGGGGAGGCTAAAAAGATAGCTTAAGTCATATAAACTTTCACCAAAGAACAAATCAAAACATCTGAGGTTCATTCAATAGGGCTGACTGGCCTCAGCGAGAAGACGGCAAACAAAGAAGCATTGTATTATTCCACGGAGTGAGGTTTTTCCAGGAACATCCCGTCAGATGCTTTCCAAGTGAACACCATGCAGCTGAGAGTAGGTGGATTTGAAACAGCACAAGATCAATAAAAATCCAGCTTTCCCTTTCACAGGAAGTCGACTGTTAAAACAGTAATGTACTTGTCCATAGCATGTAAAACAGAAAGGCCACACAGAGGTTGGGCGTTGGGTTACTGCTCAGTGTGTCTCAGTAACACGGCACAGACATTCTGAACATCTTCCCTACCCCACCCTGGAACCTTCAAGTGCCAAATAGTCCAAGCCTTTTAGAGCAAATTAACAGGAATAACCTCTGACAAAAGGCAGAAACCAACCACGTTTTCTAAAAGAACAGACAATCCCATTTCCTCCATTTACCCTGTACAGAACTTCTTAATACCACCTTTTGTCACCCTATCCTTCACTCCCAAGGCTCAGATACATGGGAAACAGAGGCAGTCAGCAATAAGGAGCATTGCTGATGGTGCTCTGAGTCGTGAGAAAGGGAAGAGGTAGGGAGGGCATCAGCATGAAACCAACCAAATTCTGCAGGGCTTAAGATGTCTTTATTTATTATAATACTATAGACTTATTACAGACTGCTTTATTTTTTTCATGTGATTTGTTCTTCAAAATTATGAGTAGCAAGAGACCTGAATAAAAGCCCCTGATTCACATGACCCCTACATGAATCCACATTTAGACCAACAACATGACAAGCACAATCCAAGGTCTTGAATTGCTGCTGTAAGAGACAGGATTCAATACAGAAGGACTTCTCCAATTGGAAGATATGACTGAGATGGGATGTCACAGAGATCAGTGGGATCCTGGCCACAATGAGTAGGGATGAGTTGTTTACTCTCCTTTCCAGCACATCCTGGGAAACAGTAGAGAAAACAACAAAGAGCAAACCCAGAAGAAATGAAAGCAAACAGTTCTTCCCACAGCACTTGGTGAAGCTAAAGAATTCCTTGCATGGGATGCTGCAAAATGTATGTGGGTTCAAAAAGTGATCAGCCAAATTCCTCAGAGGAAAAATCCCACTCCCTTGAATACAAAACACCACCTTTGTCTGATGTGTGTTTGAGCCTTAAAATGCTGAAGGTCAAAAGAGCGATACTGGAAAAATGTCACCAGATGCTTGCCCTGTTGCTGCAGTTTTTCTTTGGAGTGCCCTGTTGACCAACACCAGTGGCAGAGTTACCATGTTAGAGAGGCCTTTGGCACTACCCAGCATAACCAACCTGACATTATGTGAACCACCACAGCAACAGCCTGTGTGTGCTCCCAGCCTGCAGCAAACAGGAGGTAATTTGGATTAATTTAACCCACCCATAAGGAGGTTTAAGCTAAGCTGAACCGTCTCATGTTTGCCAGTGGCCAAAACACATATGCACAAAGTTATCTCACGGGTAGTCACCAGGAGCCAAGGTTGTGCCGAGCCCTGTGGCAGGGACCACTGACTGTATGTTATAGGGTTCACCTGAGCCCCACAGGACAAGACTTTTCTGTCTGTTTGAGCTTCCCACAGATCCACCCAACTGACAATGTTTCAGTCATAATCTGATCTTTGGAGTGCACCTTCCAGCCAAGAGATCACACGGATATCCCAGCCAATGCTGAGAAGGTTCTGACTGGTTCATGTCTTGTCTACATGCCTGGTTTGGGAAGCAAAGACTTTCCCCGGGAGGTAAAAGAAGAAATCAAGTGAAGCAATTCAGTTTTGCCTTGTTGGCTGGACAAACCAATCAGCTTTCCAGGTTAATTTCCAGTTTAATGTTTACAGATCCCAGCTCAGGCACCAAGTTTAGTGAGGCTAATCTCTGGTTTCAAGATGAATGCTCAGCATTGCTGCAGCTTCTCAAAGGCAAATTGCTAGCCTACCCTTCCAGGTTTGCCACATGAGTAAATGTTCTTGCTTTTGAGGGATTAATCAGAACTTCAGGGCAGCTTTTTTTCTTACTCTGGTAACACTGAGGCAAGGAATCCATGCTGACGTCGATGGTATCCCACAGGAATGCTGCTGTGGGAGCATCTGCAAGTGATTAATAACTAGAAAAGAGCAAGACAAAAAGGTTCCAGTTGGTGATGAGGCTCCAATGGATGCTTCTGGGGTGTCAAGAAGATATTCAGTCTTCTTATCAGTCTTTGCTTGCCTTTCCAGTACACAGACATGAAGAACTGCCTGGAAGCATGAGTGGGAAAGACCAGCAACCCTGGGGAATGGCAATGAAGTGACTGATCCTTCTGTATCAACAGCCAGGTCTGCAAGACCTTGTCTCTGAGTCGCATGGATATTCTTAGTGGTAAGGGGAACCAGATGCTCATTAGTCAAAGATGTGGCTAATATTCAACCAACAGCACGCTGGTCTAGCTTTTAACCTGTGGGTCTGACTGCCTGCAGAATGGCAGTGGGACCCTCCAGCCGGGCTGTGTGGGAGTCGGGGATTTCAGCACAGATGGATTTGTACAAATTTCTGGTTAGTTTACTTGACTCCTGGGTTCTGCAGTTCAGGTTAGATCTGCACCTGGGGGTAACAGAGCAGTTCATCTGGCGAACGTGGAATCAGGCTGACTTCCACCAGAGGAGGTGGTGAGGGGTTGAAATAAAGCCGGCATTTAAAGCAATCAAAAACTTGAGTTTCTCATGGAGATGGATCCTCCAAGGCCTCTGTGGAGGGAATTCCCATTGACTTCAACACACAAGGAGAGCTTAGAGGAGCAGACCCCTGAACCTGGGTCAAAGTAATGAATGAAACCAAGTTCTGCTGCAAACGACATAAATCAGCCACATTCATTCCAAACCAGGCCCTGCAGCATGACCCTTAACCAACCTTTCAGTGAACCTGAGATATGGTTTTCAAATTTGTAATGAAACCTGAAACTAAGTGATTTTCACCTGGTTCTGGCTTTCACAGAAAACATTATACAGCAAGCTTTATTCCCTAGGTGTGATCCCCTAATTTCTTTGTTAAATCCAACCAGTTCTTTGAACTGACAGAACCAAAAATCAACCTTGTGACAATTATCTGAAATGCATTAAAACTCGTGTAAGTATACGAGCTCCAAGTGGATGCCTTCCACGGAGTTCCCCAAGGAAATTTCAAGATATGTCATTTCAAAACCATGTGCCTTAAAAAAAAAATAAAAGGATAACACTTGTGCTAGACTTGCATGTAAAAGTTTCTGCAACCAACAGCACCTCTAAGTTGTATCCTTGAGCAGGGCACAGTAAGGGAAGAAAAAAGTACTACAGCAATCAATCATCTTGAAAACTAATCCCACTAGGACAGTGATGGTCTGCAGAAGGGCTTCCATAGGAATCCCCCAATCTGAAGTAGGCTTTGTGCCATTAATGTGGGAAGCTCCATTTCAGCTTGTCTTTTAGCAAAGACTCCCTAAATGTCCTTGCTGAAGAAGGACTGACAGGTCCTGTCCAGTTGAAGCCCATTAAATGACCATATCTCTGAGGAGAAGGCAAAATGGATTTGCATGACTTAACTTGCCATCCCCCCACAAGTGTGTCACTAAACACCTAAAAGACAGAGCACTGAACCAATGAAAAACTCAACTGCAGGAGCAATATTGTGATTGAGGAGGGAGAGAATAAAACCCAGCAAAATTTATCCATCCTAAGAATGGCACAACCAACCACTGAGACCCCACATTCAAAGCCCCCACAAGATTTCTAGTTCAGATGTGGCACAGAGAGTCCCAGAGCATCACTGAGTATTTAAGCCAGGTCCTCAGAGGTTAATTCCTAACTACACAAAATATGCAGGTGGCCCCATCATCCCTGCATACATGGAGCAAGAGGGACTACAGGGTAGGGGGAAGCCGGTTGGACAAAGTCATTGCATTGCTGCTCTTACCCTCCACTAACAGATCAAGCCTTGATGGTAGAGCACAAGTGCAAAGAAGGGGACTCAAGTGTATAACTAAACACCCGTTTGTAGCTCTGCTCACCTCAAAAACATCACTGGGCAGAATCCCCTCTTTTGACTGGAAATGTAACATGGGATGCTGAAGCCATATGGGGACAGTTACCAGCAAAGGAGTTCATCCTTTGGGGCCCAGCTGCATCACCAACCACTGAAGAGGAAAGATGCTCCAGCATTCCCAGGGCTTTACATCCCACTTGCTCTGCAAAGATTTGCTCAATAGACATGATCCCATCAACCACCCTTTGATCATTGCATGTTTTCCTTCACGCTGTATTTCTGGACAGGTAGCATTGCCTCACGTTTGATAATACCCTTGTTATAAAGGACACAAACCTGTGATTTACTCTGCAAAAAGCATAGCGCTCACTGAAAATAGCCTAGGAAGGATATAGCGTCATACCTAACACTACATTAAGTGCAAACTGAGAACCTGATATATTTTAGGAAAATTCAGCACACTCTAGACTAATAAACATTTTACAATATTATTGCACATGTTCATTTCACTTTGTACAAATAATCATTCCCTTCACATCTAATAAGTCTGCTTGACACATTTGTGGCCTTATAAAAACACCTTCAAGGGTCTTGTTTTGAGGCATCAATCATTTATTTATACAAAGCTCAAAGACAATGACTAACAATTCTGATGGTATAAAAGCCTTCAGCTGTGATCTTTGTCTTGCTGTTTGTTATCTTGGAACTCTAAAATTATTTAAAGGAGATTTTATTTTCATAAATTTTAAAAAAAGAAGCTTGGCTTTTTCCTCTGACAGGAACGTCAAATCAATCAAGGTGAAGGAAAAGACCAGAGCTATTTGCCCTTTAGTGTGTTTCCAGAGCTGGAAATAGAGTGCAGTTTGGAGCCCTTATTTGCAGTTTGTGCTATCCACACAATCACCGGAGGTGCCAGAGGCTGGGAAAACACAGACTGAAAATCATCCTTCCAGCCATCACCTGTGGGGATATTTGGAGCTGACTTTACCCACTGTCCCAATACAGAGCATACATCGACCTCACTAGAAATAAAAAACAACTGATTCTGATGGAACTAAAAGAGCATCAAAATCCTAAGTGCAAAAGGGCTCATGAATCTGGGTACCCCAAAGCTGGTGTACATTTCTGATCTCACTCCTTATTGCAATTTCACCTGCTTTTTCTTTCATCTCCAAGCAAACTCCACCTGCCCATCCCTGCTGGACCAGACCCGCAAGGAGCAAAAACAAGACCACCATGGCACAGACCCATGAAATCTGGTTTAGGGTAAGAGAGGAGCTTGTCTGCAGTGGCAGTTGTTCCATGGTATGTTATGACAAGTCCTGCACTGACAGAAGGGAACTGTCACTGACTTTTTTGTTGCAAGCTGCTAAAATGACAATGTTGCCATTAAACTCATGATAGCTGATCTATGCTCCAAAGTTAACCAAAAGTAGAACCTCCATTCCAGTTATGACCTCAGATACCTGTAAATTCAAATGAGGTGCCAAGGAAATATGATAGAAATAGGAGAATTATAAGCACTTACGTAACAATACAAGCATTCTGAAACTTGGTTTACAATTAAAATGGATCTATAATTGACTGCATTTTACTAGGCCCAGATTATGTTCAAAGCAGATTTGCAGATTTATGGAAACACATGTTAACTAGTTGTACAAGAACAGGTTTTCCCTCAAAGCCAACTCTCCCTCATGCTTTGTTATCATTGCTTTTAACGTCTCATGATGCCTGACAGCACAATATAAAAATTAAATGCTAGAAAATAAAACAGCTGCTGATTTTAGAAGAACTCTGAAAAAAATTCATGGCCTCTGTTTAAGACACAGCAGTGGGGTCGCACTGCTGTTAACTCAGCTTTCACTTTCTCCCAGGCACAGAGGATCTACTCAATTGCTCCAGGTACATCGCCAAGGGGTAAGGCAGCACAGCCCCCACAACAAAGTTATTTGTTAGGAAAAAATTTCCCATTATAAAGGTATCCCTGAGGATACCCCTGTTCAACCTTGGTCCTGTTCCCATCCTCTTGGAGAATGTTGCTGTGAGGGAGGTTGGTCCGTACTGGTACCAGCTGGGGCTGCCCTGGAAGTGCAACAGACCCTCACCAAGTGGTGCTGGACTGAAGATCTGATCCTTCAAAACCCCTGGCCTGATTGTGCACTTGCAAAGATTTATGAGACCGTTCTAGCAGATTATGATGGATCTGCCATTCTCAAGGATCTGCTCTCACCATGTTTACTCAGCCTTCTTTTTTTGTGCTTGCACCCACTTCCCTTTCTATTGGAAACTCACCAGAAAATGTACAAAACCTGTAAATCATACTAAAATCCATTAAAACTGAGATTAATTTAGTCTTAAAGGTGAGCTCCATTTTCTAACCACTATTTCTGTCTGCAATCTGTCTTCATCAGACACTAATTAATAAGCAGACACAGCTTTGGAAAACTGCCTTTAATCTTAGGAAAGTGTAAATGGTCGTGGTTACTAATGCAAAATCTCAGTACACGATTCATCAGGAGATTGGAACATATAATTTTCCTTTATAACAGCTTACTGATTTAGAGGACTAAAAGCACAGGTGAAGCTGAAAAGAAATATTACTTTAGAAGTTTAAAGTATTTTGCTTTATTTTTTCTCCCTGCAGTGCCAATGTAGTTGTATTTTCCTAAGACATTTTCATTTTTTTCTCAGGCAACAGGATTAGATCCTCCTGTGTTTTACACCAAGAACCTTTGCTTGAAGTCAGGGTTTGTTACTCCTGATTTACAGTGGTGCAAGTCATTTGGGGATTAACCCCGTCCAGAACCGTGTGCAGAAAGGAGGGGGTCTTGTGACAACTAGGAGGTAAAATATTGCTCTCCAAATTATATTTTTAATGATCACTTCCTTTCATAATGATGCAAGATTATATATTGACTGTGAAGAGCTATTTATATGTCATGACTAAGATACGTTTTCATCAAATATTTATTTCTCATGCCTAGAACTAATTTGTATTTGATTAAAGGTTTTCTACGCCTTTACAGGAAAAGATTATTCACATTGGATTGCTTTTCTCAACTAAACAAAACAAAAAAGTTTGCAAGTACTGCCAAAAGAGTGGTTTTAAATACATCTCTTTTTACTCTGTGCATCACAGTAGGGATTTCTTAATCAATACCATGCTGGCTAGCACAGATACACTGGCAGCTGGGTTAGACCACAGCAGCACCACAGCAGCAAATGACTGATGGTGATCCCTCTTTGGAATTGCATCCTTTAGCTGGACCTGAAATTGCCAATCTGTAGGGTACACCGAGATCTACAGATCCACAGAGTACTAATGAGAAGATATTTTAGGACACGTTTCACTATCAAAAAGCAGGAGAGGAAAAAACACTTATTTAATTCTGGAAGACTTCCAGTGATGACCACTCCATCTCCACCCCAGCTATTCTGACAGGTACTAGTTGTACTCTGCTTTCAGCCTCTTTCCACAGTTTCTTGGGCAAACAAGCGGTGCTGGTTTTCCAAACCATATCTGATAGGCTGTGTAGGCTGTAACATTTTCTTTCTCCCTTCAAAATGACAAAACTTGGAGCTAAAAAGTGGCTTTTTCAAATCACATCTGCCTGCCCAGGCTGAGCAGAAAGCATCAGGGCTCTCTATTTGCCAAATAATATCTCTGCAGTCAATCTTCAGGGAGCTGGGGTAAATCCAAACCACTCACACATGCTGCTATCAGTACCTGACCAAGCACTTGGACTGAGAACCGCCTGCTTTCCTTCACTTTCCCCAAGAAACTGGGAACAGTGAGATTCATCTGCAGTGACTCCAGAGGTGTCTAATCCAAACTAGTCATTCGGGATCTCACACTAGCCAGTGGGGAAAAAAACATTCCTCAGAGCAACTTCAGGACTGAGGATATGAAGGGTCACCCCGTGGAGCTGCAGTGTGTCCCTATTGACTACAGGGGAAATCTAAACTAACCAGGGCCAGATGCCTCCAACTGAGACATCTCTCAACATAGGCAAGACCATTCCCACTGCAAACCCTTCTGTGCCTCAGTTCCTCAGACAAGATCTCCACAAAGACCAGAAAGGTTTAGAAAAGCAACACATCCAAGGCCATGACGGACCTGTAACCCAAGAGACATCAGATAACAGTGGGTCCATGCCAAAAACCCATGAAATGGGCAAGTCCCGTAATTTTTCCACCTCTTACTTTCCCATTGTTTTTTTTCCTCTTCTTATTACCTCTATCATCACTCCTGCTCTCTGCTGAAGAAAAGCTGCAATATGTTGAGCACATGGGGAAGGATTCTCTGCAGCAGCATTAAAAAAAAAAAAAAAAAGAAAAAAAGAGGAAAAGCTCCTCTGAAAAACATTTTAGTTATTAAGACACTTGGATTTTTCAGTATAAATAAATTTATTCGTGAGAGCACTTAAGACAAGTTCTAAGGTTAACAAACACTGCACTATGCAACTCACAGCTGTGACAAATATTTAAGAAATCCGATACAGCATGCCTAAAAATTATTCATTTGCAGGCCTCGTTGCTTTTGAAGATCAACTGTTTTATTTGTAATTTTTGACATTTTCCTTCTTTTCCTGTTTGGCCTGTGAATTTGAAAGGGTTGTAAACACGTACTCCAGCTCTCTGCCTGAGGCACTGGGCTGTTGTCAGCGTGCCAAAAAGAAAAGGAAGCTGATAGGTCCGGTCCTTTGGTACATACCGATATGAAGGGCTTGTAAAGATAGTATTTGTTTGGTTTTTTTGATCTGCCTTTGAATCTGGCTGTAGTACCTACCCTTCAGGGAAAAGCAACTTTTAAATAAATGCTTCAAGATTGTGCAAACATTTCAGTAGTTTCAGAGTCCTGGTGTTCTGGGTCAGGGAAGGAAGAAAATACATGTCAGTCAATAGAGATGGAAACGATAAAAAATGGTTAGAGCCACAGCCATAATTTTTTTCCTGGACTGGGTGACGGGTTCTTTCGACGGCCGCATCACGTGCAGTTTCACTCCTGTGCCTTTTGGCCGGCCTATAACATGCACTGTGGATTTTATGCATGTGCACACACATACCCTTGGAAAGAGATTAAAAATACACAGTTCTTTCAAACTCATTGCCCATCGATCCCACAATTTGTTAATGCTGCAGGATCAAGAAAAAAATATAAGCTTGCTAGGTTTTCTGTTAGTCCTCTGAGAGCTCCGAAATGGTTGTTTCCTTCCATTCCTTTGCTTTAGCTACATTTCTGCATTTAAAAAAAAACCCCCTTATTTATTACCCAGCTCCTGAGAATCCCAGCTCTCTGCACATGAGGTGCTGTAACAACACGTAGGTCCCGACAGCTCCCACACAGGAGTTTAGGGCTGTGGGAGCTGATGCTGCTGAACGAGCACACGGCAGAGCCTGCTTACCCCAAAGAGCTCATAAGCTCGAGGGCCAAAGAGCAGGAGGAGAAGCAGAGACAGAAGGAAGTGAAATGGGCTCGTTCAAGGCCACAGAGCAAACCAGTGATAAATCTGGGAACAGGAGCCACATCTTCTGGACCTTTACTACAGCAGAATAAATCAGCCGTTTCTCATTTGCCTCCTGTACTTTCCTGTTCCTTCTAATCCTTCTATCTTTCTGCAAATTGCAAGGTATTGTTACAGGGGGGTGTATTTTTCAAGAGAAAAAAACTGCTTCTTACCCCATGGGTAGGTAGAGATGCTAGGAGAACAGAGCCCATACTTGGACACAAAGCAAGGAATCAGAGCTACTACATGCACCTGGGGAAACGCAGCTCCCAAAATACTCCATACCAGGCATCAATTTCTTGTTTGCACAATTTTAATTTTTTTTTTTTTTTTTTTTTTTTTTTTTT
>VZTJ01001265.1:3900286-3911992 GCA_013397795.1 Orthonyx spaldingii
TTTTTTTTTTTTTTGGTGGATCTAAATTTTTGCTGCTGCTGGTTTTTAATAGTGAGAAATTGGAAAGACTTTATCTGTTGGTTGGGTTTGATCCGTACTAGAAAACAGCCCTGAAGCTTACACATCTGGGTTAAAAGCATAGGAAATGGAGTTTTGGTCAAAGTAGCAGGACAAGCTGAAGATTTGTAGGCACAGGGATTCATGGTCACTCTTACCAAATGCACCTGGTCTCACGGATTTCACCTTGTGCTAAGTCCATCGTGTTAACAACATGCACTTTTCACAGGGAAAACCAGCCCTATGAGTCCAGAGAAATATTCCATGACAGAAGTACATCACAGAGGTTTCTGCCCCCAGAAAACTTGCAGTTGAGGAGAACCAAAATCTGCAGCAATACAGCAGATATTTGAGGTGGAACAGAGATTAACCAAGAAGAAGAAGGAGGAGAAACAGAGGTGCAACAGTTAATGATCTTTTGGAGGCCAGAGAAGTGGCAGGGCCAGGGTTTCCCAGCCCTAAGACCACAGATCTCTCCTCTCTCCCTTGGCAGAGGAAAAATGCCTTTTCCCCCTTGTTGGCAGCTTCTGAGCATGAAAACACTGGAGGCCAGGGCAGAGAGAGAGCGAGGGGTGGAAGGAGGACAGCTGGTACATCCAGCACATCTTTCCCTGGCTGGGAAGCACTATCTGCTGCCAAGGGGCCAGCACAGCCTCCAGGGACTCACCAGCCCTACAGCAAAGTTCAGGGGCACTGCCACCTACCAGCTGTAAAACCCACAGCAGCCCAGGTTGTTACACTGCTGCCGGACCACCAGGCCAGTTCCGGAGTGTGTTTGAAGGGAATCTTTTCAGGCAATAAAATCCTCAGGCCGTTATTCCTTGGATGCTTGGCAGAGCACTGCTGTCACGTTTTCATGGCAATAGCAGCCTGCAGGAGTCCCAAGTGGAGACGGTTATGAGGCTGTTATATATTTGTGGCACAAGTTGGGTGGGGTTTTGTTATCCAGCATCTAAGAGGGCAGTGTGTCCTCTCCCAGGCCTGTAACTGCCCCACAGAAAGCAGTGCTCCGCTCTCTCCCCACCTCGCCCCTGCTGCTGCACATCCATCCCACCAGTGGCTGGGGTTTGGGGGAATTTGTCTCCAAATGGGAACCAGATTGGAAAACGGATTAGCAGGAATAAGATAAAGAATTAAACCCAATCAGCAGGCGACCGCACTTTTAAAAGGCACAGATGCACGCGATTAGCTTGCCGCATGTGTTCCAGTCAGATCCCAACATCAGAGATGGGCTTGGAGAAAACCTCAAATCCCCAAAGAGCTCGCCGGGGCCCCGGGACACGCCTTTGCACGGCAAGGGCTGGGCACATCCCCAGAGCCATGCATGGGAAGCACAGGCTCAGGCAGCCCTTTGGTTCCTCATCTCCCCGAATGCATCCCCTTGGTGCCCTCCACGGGGAGGGCATCCCCTCTGCTCACTCCAGCAGCAAGCAGGCATCTCCATGCCCCCAGCACTGCCTGTGGGACACAGGCTGAAGAGAAGACGGAGCAAAGTTAATCCCAGTATCACAGTGCCTGAACAAATCCCAGACTGTGTTTGGGGAGAGGGGGGCCGGAGAGGAGAACCAGATTTTTTTTTTCTCCTCCACACCCAGGTCACTGAGTGAGTCAGGGGTCAGGGAACAGGGGTGCTGGTCCAGCTCCACCCGCTCCCCAAGCAAGGCCAAGGAGGGTGAGAAAATTTAAGGAAGGGCTTCCCACCTCCAGCTGGATGAGGTGATGACCGTTTCATCATGTCAAGAAACGCTCCAGCGTCTCCTGGCCTCACGCTTACTTAAGATCCATCTGAAAAGTAAATATTGCTGAGAGACAGACCAGCATCTGCACACTATCAAGTTTTCCTGGATCCCAGGGTTCTCCGGCTCACCAGCTTCAGGGGGTGGTTTTCTATTGGGTTAACGGGGATGGGATGCAGGAAGATAGCAAGGAAAAAGGGGGAGAAAGGGATTGAGTTCAGTGGAAGGAAAGCTCTGATTTTTGGGAAGCCCTTTCGTGCTGGCAGAGCATCACCATCAAGTTCTTGTTGCTTCGACATTCGATACAAGTTCATGAGTTCAGTAGGAAAACATGAAACCAGAAAGGGCCAAATCCTGACCCCAGACAGGCAGGGAAAGCACTGGCCCAGCCCAGGGAGTGCTGTAATTTAGCAGACAGACCACCCTAACGTTCCTAGAACAATAAAATAATCTTAATTCTATAGGACTAAATCCCAAACCCAGCATGGCTCTTTCCAATTGGTGACAGCAGAGTCGAGCTGTGTGGTTTGCAATCCCATCAGCTTGGGAGCTCGGAGTATTTTGCAAACATTAATTCAAAAGCAAAAGTCAGCTGTGAGAGAGGCGACATTTCTTTCACTGCTTCACAGCTGGGGAAGGAGAAGCAGAGTCAAACATAAACCTGAGTTCCTGTGTGTTAAACCAGGCTTTCTGCTGCTTCTGGACCTCACCTGGACAATGCTGGATTACAGCCCACAGAGCTTTGCCCAAGTGATTGTGGCAAATTCACAAGCAGCTGTATGTGCTCACCCTTTGTCCAGTCCTCTGCCCCGACCAGGGTCAAAAGCCACCTGTCTGAAAGGACAATGCCAAAAGAAATGGCTTGGAAGTGGTGTGGGGGGCCCCTTTACCTGCAGGATGGTTTTTCCCTGCTCTGGAGTAAAACTTCAGTGACGGAGGGTTTAATCCAATGCATTGGGTCACTAGGCAGGTGTGAACAAGGGCAACATTGTGGTAAATTGCAAATTTGCCACAGCTTTGCCATGTGTGGTCAGGGGTTTATACTTCAGTCCTCCCCGTCAGAAGTCACAGGTTTTTGAAGCTTCCTTCCATGATGTCTGTGTAGCCTTATGTGCACACCTGGGATCATGTCCAGTGTATTTCAATCCAGTGACTAATCTTAAACACATCTTCACCCATGGAGGAAGACCATAAATGTTTATCATACCTAATGTGATGCCTTCTCCTCCTGTTTTTAATCCCTTAATGCAAACAGATGGTATTGGGCAAGTTTTAAAGAAACTGAGTCAGATGAGTGCATTCTTGAGGTGCTCATCTCTCCCCACCAAAAACAGTGGTGCTGACTTGCTTTTCTTTTCTTTTTCCCTGGCACAGAGATGAATCACACCTCAAGTTCCTGTAAGTTTTCAAAGAATAGTTACCAAGGAAAGAGAGCTGTGAGGTTAAGGCTCAACCACCAGCAGGCACCTGAGATGCCTTTTTTGTGCTGACCCTGGGGCATCAGTCTCCAGGAATTTAGGTCTCTGGTTTTGCTGCTCATGAGACAATTTTCTGGCACTAACAACCGGTATGCTGCAGCATCAGCAAGATTGCACATGGGGTGGTCTAAGGAGATAAGCAAGGCCAGTTTTGAAGGGAGAGAGAACATCAGTTGTAAAATAGGTTTGACTAGGAAGGAAAAAAAAACCACAACAACCTCATTGTAACTCTGGATATTCCCAGAGAACTTTATAAGCATCCAGTTTCCCTCCTGCAATGAGTTCCCCAGGTAATCAGTCCCTGAGAGCAGCAGAGCTGGGTCCTGCATTTGTGATTTTGCTGCCTTCTTCCTTTCACCCAGGCAACCCTCACTCCTGACATGACAACCACAGAGCCCCAAACACAAATGGTCTTGCCCAAACTCTGTGATTTGAGCCATAAGACTGGAGCCAATGCCCCTTTCCTCCTCTCCACCCGACAGCCATCCCAGGCCCCAAGCCACTCTCACCCCCAGTGAAAATACTCCACCTCCTGGAGCCCAGGCAGCCACTCCAGCCCCAGCTGGTCAAATCCAAGAAAAAGATTTGTTTAAGCTTTTTCCAGCATACATTCCACTGCAGACATTGCTTTTAATAAAGGCTGCACCACAATCCTTTTCATAATGGCACTGAGCAATCTAGCAATATCCTCCTGCACTTAGAGAGTCAGTTAATGAAGGAATAGGTTAATTGAAATCGACTTCAGTACGGAGCACAAGCAGCTGAGCTGAAACGTGGCATAAAATAGAAATGAAAAGAAAACCCAGCTTCTCAACCCAGCCTGTAGCTTTCTGGCCATACACGGAAAAGAATTATTATTTCTTCTTCGTCTTCTAATATGTTCAACAGTAAAACCACCAATAATATGAAAATAAATTACACCTGGGGCAACCTTATATTGGACTAACAGTCTGGCTCTGATTAGCCTTGCCTTTATCATGCATGCATCGTATTAGTCCGTTTCAAAGAATTCGTGGAGAAATTCATACTTCGACCTTAAAACAGAGAGTAAAAACACAGCTGAATTTAATTACCCGCTGACCGCATGCACTGGGTTAGGTAATAAAATATAGAAGCAGTAAGATATGTAATGCTTTATTAAGCTATCTCAGATACAAGAGCATGCCTGGCAATTATGCCTGAAGGCTACTGAAGGCTACTCAGAATCTCTCGCGGACCACCCAAAGAGAGGAGCTAAACAGAACCTGGTCCCCACTGCACAGCAAAGACATCCATAAATAACGCAGCTATATGCAGGCAAAGTGCCTCTGTGCTCCTATCTGCCTTTAAGTTCACATGTTTATCAAACACACATTGCCCTGGCATCAATGAATTCTTCTCAGCCTTATTCAAGATGTGTTTTTTTAACGCTTTCCCGGCGCACTCTTAAGCCTGGCTTAGGCCCCAAGTTTATGAACGTTTAAATAAAACAGCTAAAAATTAAATAAAGCCCAGAAACGGCTGGATGGGAAAGGAAAAGCCAAGCCTGCCTCCCGTCCTTGTTCCTAAAAGGAAACCTTGGATGCAGTTGAAGTGGATGGGTGAGAAGAGAACCAGTTTGCAGAACCATCCCGCAGATAAATAAAATATTTAGGAGAGGTGAGAAAGCAGGGAGAGAGGAGAGAGAGCAAATCCTATCTTAATCCCAAAATTAATGACTTAAAGAAATGCAGCAAAAGGCACAAGCTGCAAATACTGATCTTCCCATATCCATGAGTCCAATTTTTTAATTATTCTAAACTGAAAGCAACCCTTTCTTTCTGGTTTATCCAACCTTAGGCTGCCCACAACATGTAAACTTACCCTAATAAAACAGGGCTATACAATGAATAATGAAAAGTTGTGATAAACAGAGGGGGGGAAAAGCCCATTGAAAGACACATTGCCAGAGAATTGTACTATAAACTGGATAACCCAAGTTTATAAAGAGATTCACATTTTCAGGCCCCCATCCAGGCAAGGGGCCCAGGTTCCGGGTTTCCAAGGGAAAAGACAGTTGTCTGTCTTCCTGCTCCTGCATCATTCCCATAACACAGAGTCGCAGGGTGCCACCAAGAGCCTGGTACCCCAAATCTCAGCAAAACCTTGAAGGCTGGAGACCAGGCAGCAGGATCAGCACAGAGGTGGCAGAGCCAAGGGCAAGCTGAAAAAGGGATGAGATTTGCAGAGATCGAGGCAGATTCTCTGGCAGGAGGGGAGCCTGAATCAAAACCTCATGTCCAAACCTTCCTGGTGACCACCCCTTTTTCCTCTTCTTCCATTTCCCTTCTCAGTTGTTGTTGGCTTAGACTACAGACAATTTAGGGTAGGAACACTTTTGCGTGTGGCTGTGCCATCCCTGGAGACACCACACTTGGTTGGATTCTGCAGGCTGTATATAAATATAATCACTGCCATAAGAATCAAATTAGAGAGGGATCCAATATTCACATCTAGCCCCTCTTACTCGTAACCAGCTGAACCCAACTTGCAGATCCCAGAAAATTTCCACCTCTGGCAATCTTTTCTCCTGTGCTTGCCATGTAGGTCCACTCTCCTCTTTTCCTATGACGGGAAATCAGTTTCTCTGTGTACTTAGGTTTAGGGGTTTTTTAATTTTTAATAGGAAAATGGGTCCAAAGCAAAGACCAAAATTTGAATCAAATCTTCCCAGAAAAGAAAAAAGGAAGAAAAAAAAAAAAAAAGGAATAACATAAGAAAGAAAAACCAAACCCGAGTTTGGGTCACTTTTTCCTTTCCCACATGCCCTGGCACTTGTTCATTTGTTGCTCCTCTGCTTTTCAAGGTACGTGGCCAGGATCAGAGGCAGACTTTCCTAAACATATTGTGGTGTGAAAGGCTGCTCTGTAAGGATTTCTGGCCTCCACTCCCAATACAAAATGAGTTGGAAATCTCCAAATAGAGTTAGTTCTCAAAGACTTCCATGGCAATGCTGGAGGGGAAACATAGAGCTCTGGAAAGTGGCCATACTCATATCTCCAGGAGCTCGTGAACATTCATGGTAAAAGGGAACTGAGCAGCAGCTCCATCAAAGTGACACCTCTCTGGCTGGATCAGTATTTACATGGATCACAGTCTGCTCTGCAGTGCCTGTTAGCAAAGTTAACTGATAAGTCTCCCAGTCCACATTTCCCACCACTGAGCCAAACAGAGAGAGAGGGACCACTCGAATAACTTGCCTGCAGATGATGGAGATGAGGATCTAGGGGTCTGCATCACGAAACTTCCCTGTTCACACCAGAGCTTGGGAGTTTCCTGGGGTACTATATTTAACTTAAGTTTCCTGAAATCTGTCCCTAGCGCTTCAGAGTGGAGGGTTTGGAGATAAAAACCAGAACTTTGTATGCCAGATCAGGAATTCTCGCAGACAACGTCTGCACTGAGCGCCCTCGCAACAGGCAGCAGGGGAGCCCTGCTCGTTCACATTCTCTTTATAAACAGTTGTTTATTTTATTATCTTTATTTGAAACAGATTATGCAGCAGAAGACTTCTGGAAAAATCTTTTCCATCTGACTACTATTTTTGGCAACATACGGTACAGGATAGAAATGCGCTTGCTCGCCTTTGTTTATTTGTCTTTATCCTTAAGGCTGCAAATGGGGAGAAAAATATATTGGAAGTAACTTCAGAGAAAGCCTGTGACTGTCATTGTAAAGACAACTAAGGTGCAAATCAAAAGTCTTTACGTAGGGCCATCTGCGGACCACGCACACAAGACAATGAATCTTTCTTTGAGAATTCATTTTTGCCTCCATCCTAGGACCTTTCTGAGCTTTCTGTAGAAAAAGAGCTCAGAAAACCCAACACCAAACCCAAGAATCTCTGTGACCAGAGCTGAAGGAGTGACTGCTGCTGCAAGAAGCAGAAAACTGTGATACTCTGATGGGAACTAAAATGCAGGGTGACAAAGATGTCTCAAGAACTGCTCCACTCTGATATTCCTACACCACAAGGGACCACTCTATTGAATTAAAAGCATTAACAACTTTTTCTAAAGAAATTATCCAAAGCAACTATAGAGAAAAATACAGGATAATATTTAGCTGTAAGTACAGTTAGAAGCCCTGTTTCATCTCTGTTATAGAAGTCAGTAAGCCACAAGAATGATGGGCACAGGAAATATAGATTTCAAAAGAAGCAGGAAAAGCTTAAGAATGACATAATAAAATTAGTTGTAATACCAAAATACAACTGTACATTACTACGCTTTTCTCTGCATGTGGAAAAAAAAAAACCATACTAAAATTAAGGGCGGGGGTTGCTTCATTTGAATTGATCAATTATTTTTCTTAATGCCTCAAACACTGATAGTGGATTAGCTGAAGTTCACAGGTAATTTTCCCAGACATATTCAAACTTTCCCTTTTGTACCCCCATTCAGCACAAAAATGAAGAAAACACACAAGATTTTTTTTTTTTTTTAAACAGAATTGGGAAAATATTACTCACATTAGAAACTTTGCTTTGAGAGAGGGAAAAGGACCGAGTTTCTGTCAAATACATTTATAGAAAGAAAACTCCAAAAACCTCAGGGTTTCCCTTCCCACATACAACTGCTGAACCTGTCTCCATGATGTAGAATTTCTTTATGGAACATGAACACACGCATCCGTAAGCCGTCAGCAAGGCTTCCACAGAACCTGCAGTGCCCGTAACGTCTCTATAAAATTTGCACTTAAACATTACTCATTGATCTGCTTGTAAACTTCCCAAGCAGCACGTCGCCTAATTAATCATTTTTATACTAGATGCAATTGTGAGTTTAAGCTGCAGAATGGTTTGCTGTGGCTAATCACATCCATGCACTGAGCAAAGATGGAGCTGTTTGACAATTGAATATGAAGGTTTAATTATTCTATTCAGAAACAAAGTTTTCATTAGAGAATCCCAGAGCAGCTGGTTACGGTAATGATGTCCCTAGTGGAATTACAAACAGGATGAAAAGGGTTGGACAATGTTGACTTACAGCATCGCAATGTTCATTTTGAAAGCCATGAAGGGTTGGACAAGATGCTTTAAGTTTTGTGTTGCTCGTGCCAAAACTCAGCTGGAGCGTGTTTTCGACACTATCCACTTCCTATTGTTTTGCAAAATGCTTTTTCCACCTTCTGAAAAGTGCTCAGAAAACAATACACCTCAGAGTGAGGATTTTCTGCTAGGAGGAGCTACTGAGCCGAGCACAAACTAGATGTCCTCTGGATCCCCGTTGTCTATGACCGCATGGAAATACAGTGCACACTGCTTGGCTTCCCCACCTCCAAACTCTTTTAGGGAGCAGAGGAAATAGGAGAAGGTGCCAGTGCCATTAACACTACCTAATATGGCACATGTTCCCCTCGGAGCAACCTTAGCCGTGTCATGCAAATGTGGATATTAACTGTTCAAAGATGTGGGTGCCGGGGCACGAGGAAGTCCGCGGTGTAAGTTGGACCGGCTCCAACCCCACATCACATACTGCCCTAATGACTTTATGTCTCGTTGGGAGTGAGAGAAAGAGGAGGGGAACCAGTCCCAGTGTGAGGGAAGAGTCCATTACACTTTGCTGTGTTCTTTTGGTCTGCCAGGAAGAAGCTGGGACAGGAAGGAAAAGGAACAAAACAAAGCTCCCCAGCCAATTATGTTCAGATTCAGGACTCCCAGTGAGGCACTGTGGCTTTCAGAGGAACCTTCCCAATGCCATCTTAAGCACTTTTCACTATAATAAATTCAGCTCTGCTTGTCCCAGTCTCTCCTTTTATTGCAAAGGTGATAAAAAATGAAGTTCTTGACTTCCATAATCTGTGTCCATCCTTCCAGAGGATGGGAGGGAATAAGGAAGTGGGTTAGTGCAACAACATAAAATATCATGAGAGATCCTTTTTTCTGCAGAAAAAGCCCTTTTCTCTGCATAGCTCCCTCAAGCCATACGTGCTAATGTCCAGAATTAGGTCCCCTAAAATACAACATCTCTATTGAATTCTCTCCTTCCTTGTTGCCCTCTTTTCAGGACTTCCCTAAGTAATTCATGTCCCAAACGTAAGCCCACCATGAGAAAAAAAAAAAGGGGAAAAAAAAAAAAAAAAAAAAGAAGAAGGGGTTAAAGAAACCCTCATGAAGACATATATCCTGCTGAGCCACCAGAGAAGCTCCAGGAACATCAAAAACAGAACCAACTCCAGTAAGTTCTGATGTGGTTTCAATTTTGGATTCTGTCATTGGGAAAGTAATCAGGTCAATCAGAAATGTGGTGGAAACCCAGCTGAGAACATGAATTACTGCACATTCTAGACCACCCAAGACCAGAAAGGGAAAAAAACCCCCAGAACTATATCTTAGTAATACTACAGTTTTTATCATTAGGGTTAAAATTATAGTTGCAGTGAAACTAAGGAAACAATACAGATTTGTAAATGCTTCCCACTGAAATCTTCATTTATTTTTTAGCTTGTGTGTCCTACTGCTGGATAAAACTACTGAGAAAGTTCAGTTAGGGCTGAGGGCTGGGGGTCACATCCTCAACGGATGCAAATGTGGAACAGCTCCAGTGCTGGGAGGGTTCAGCCCTTTGTTGAATTAAATTCCGACTAGAGACTGGATATTTTTTTTCTCCCTCAGTTTACAGAAAAGTCTATTTGGGGCATTTGTGTAAGTAAGTGGATGTGATTTCTTTTACAAGGATGTTTGGAAATGAGAAACTGAAGCACTGAAGAGGTCTCTCACAAGATTTGTTAGTGTCCCTTTTTTCCTCCTTAAGCAGCTGTGAAAATAGTCTAACTGGAACAAACATGTGGATTAAAATGGAGATATTTCACAAGTGCAACCTTCTGTAGTCAGGCTCCGCTTGCCATTCCCTTGTCACAAGTCCCGCTGAATTCCCAAGAGCATGACAGAGGAAAAGGGAGTGAGTGACGGAGAAAATTCTTTCTAGGCAAAATGAAAGGCTTGGGTAGGACCTGCAAACACCCTACACCATATACATAAAACAACTGGCCTGCCCTTCAGGTAGGGTGAAATGGGAACGATCCCTCGGCTGTAAAGGAGCTGTCCGTGAAACTGGCCCGGTGGAGGCTAAAAACGTCAGAGAATAAGGAATGTGAGATGCTTGAAATGCCAGAGGTAAGTCAAAACCTGTGTCCCAGGGAGCCAGATTTCAGGCATTAACATCAGCCACGGAAGTGTGAGACTGTCACTTTCAATTTGGCCTCCACAAAGTGAAGCCAAGGTATGCAATGCAGACAGCATGGAGCTACAGGAGCCAAAATCCGCATCCACATTTCATCCTTTTCAATTAAGCCCAAAAAGAAACCAAAAATGTTTTTGTTTTATGGTGAGGGTCGTCAAGCACTGAAACAGGTTGACCAGAAAGATCCATCCCTGGAGATACTCAGCACCCAGCTGGCGATGTCCTGGGCACTGACTCAATCTCCAGAGTGGCTCTCCAACATCGACTGTTACGTGTGAAGACTTTGCTTTGGTCCTGCCTCTAAAATGGGCTAAAGGGCTCCCTCCTCTTGAAGAAATGGGCAAAAATATTCTCTGAGGACAGAAAATGGCCGGCAAACAGCCTCAAAACTGCATGGAAGAGTAAAGAAATGCAAGTCCTCTGCTCCACAAAATTAGTAACACAGGGCCTCAAACACTGCAGCCTACAGCTAGATGCAGGACTAGAATATGTGGAAAAATTCTTTTTTCTTTTTTTTGTCTATCTGTTTTTAGACAGGAGCGTGGGGAACTGAGTAGCAGGGTCATGCTCTCTTCATCCTGTGGTCTGCCTCAATCTAAACACTGGCCACAGTCGAGTCCAAAGCACGTTTCGCTGTGGTAATAAAAAGATTGTGGTCATTTCCAAAGCAATTAAGGCCTCATAATCGATTATGCTTTTACCACAGCCATCTTGGCTCTTGAAGCACACACCCAAGTAGAGAGGAACTGATGGACATTTTCATACGCCCTACATGCCACTCCAGAGGCTTTTCTTTCTATTTCTGACTAGTCAGATTCCAAAAATCTTCCAAAGCCAAAACGTTATAAAGTCAAAACCCTAAGATGGGACTGCTTTCACTATTTCCTCACTGTCACAGAAAATGAGAGGGAGAAGGCTGCAGTGGTTCTAGTCATTCATAGCAGGGATGTTCTCATTAGGAGAGGATTGTGGCCCTGTAGCCCAGATCAACCAATAAAGTTGGGGTTTGAATCCATAGGCAGGGCAAATTCCATATAGGCACATCATCATTCTTTCACATGGGTGGTGTATGCAAGCAAGTGCCATCTCAGAGGGCAGTGTGGTATCTTCACAGTCATTTCCAGGCAAAAGGAATCATGCTCTGTCTATGCTCAGTGCTGAGACAGCAATAGTACACAAGACCTCCTTGTTCAGGCAGCTCTCTGTTTATACAGCACCAAGTGGAAAAAAAAA
>VZTJ01001265.1:3912015-3922152 GCA_013397795.1 Orthonyx spaldingii
AAAAAAAAAAAAAAAAATCCTACCCCCTGCAGCCCAGTCCCTTGGCAGAGAGAGGATCCTTATTTTTTCACGCATGACATAGCAGGTAGCAAACACACCTATACAGGCACCTTGAAACCTCCTACCCCAGAAGTGAAGAGACTTCTTGCTGAACAGGTAGCATGAGCAATGAGAACCTAATGAAGAGCTCCACTGGTTTCCCTGATTGTATTTGAACCCACGATCCTCTGTCTGAACCCTAACGAATGTGGAGAACAGATTATTTCTTGCCATTACAGCAATCTCAGCACAGTGGAATATTTGTACCCTATCTCACCATTCTTTTTCACTTTTTCCCTAAACTGAACAATCCATTTCCTCCAACCCTTCCAGGGTTGCTAAGGTCTCTTCATGCAGCTGATTTCTCCTATCATAACTTGCCCTTGTCTTCACCAAAAAATTCTCCTTTCAGACTGTGCTTTGCCAAACTCACTTATGCCTTAAAGCTGGCCTCAGCAGCTCTTCAGGAACTATTTCAAAATTAATAGGTATGTTCTCCTTCCACCATCCCAGGTGGTAAGGAAAGAATTGTAGAAGAACAAACCCAGAATAGAGCCCTCGAGATCTCCCAGCCTGTAGTGTGAAAGTTCACAATGAAATTATGACAATCAGGCCCTGAGTATTCTCTCAAGCCAGCCTTACAGTCATGATAGAGAAGATTCAACTCAGCTCAGCTTCCCTAGCTCAGTTGCAAGGCAACAAAGCCCCTGTTTTCTTTCAAAACCTTTTGAAAATGATAGTAAATACAATGGTGTCAGCCTTAAATTGCTGTATATACATACATACATATATGTATCTAAATAAAATAATCAGAGAGGGAGCAAAAGTTTGCCAGCAGCCTGAGGCTTCCCTCTCTGACCAGATGTACCCAGTTCATTTCCAGTAAAATTCCATGGAAGCCACTAGCATCCCACTGGGATGTGCTAGGCACATATTAACTTGCTAAAATAACATGAGAGATTTGCATGAGTTCTGCTGTAATCTATCACTTCTCACTTTTTTTTTTAAATAGTCACTATGGTATCAAAGCAAAATACAACAGTATGGAAACTCAGGGTCACAGGCCAGCTTGCTCCTGCTCAGCATCCTCAACCTGCTGTGCTGGGTCCCCTTACGCTCAGCTCATGTGGTTTGAAATTTCTTGCCCTAAAAACACTGTAAGCTTGACCTTCAGGACTTCTCCTCTGCTGCCCTCTCCCAGATTTGGGATCTCACAGCCACGAGAATCCTACAGCCAGTGTGATGCATTGCTTGATTCCCGTAAGATAGAATACATCCATTTCCCAGAGTCTCCAGACGGGCATCCAGGTGGATGCTTTGAAGAGCAATGCTGCAAAAGTTCTCAATTTGAATAAACCATCATCAAAGTTAAAGAAATCAAGTCATTAGCATAATACCTGCAACAACCTTCAACCTCCCCTTGGTTTCATTTTGTCAGGAAGCAACTCCACCAAAGAGGATGGGCACCATCCACAGTGAAAACAGACTGCTATATTATAAACAGAAGAGCTTGGAAACAAGCCTGACTCAAAAATCCAGTTTTAGACACCCCCAAAACTTTTGTGAGCCCCCTCCCCAGAGACCCACATCCAAGCTGCATGGCTCACAGTCCTCGCTTTTGACCCCTGCTCCCCCGTGACGAGCAGCAGCCGCAAGCAGAACATCGGCCAAGTGTGAAGCGGAGCTGGCTGCCCTCATGAAGTGCCTCTGCCTAGGACTCTGCCATCCCCTCCCACTCATTCATGCCCTCCATACTGCAGCCTCATCATCCTAGACCTCTAATCACTTCATGTACACGCTGTCCATAAATTAGGAGACATCACAGTGTTATTTGGGGCACTGAACAAGATTACTGTGCAATTACACCAATGAGCCACCTTTATCTCCAGGCTTGAAATCATGCCTTTACTTAAAACACTTTAAATCAATAAAATTATACAGTAGCCATAGACAGTACATACAGTTTTGCTTGCTGGAATGACCCCCATTATGTTCAACGGGAGATCTGTTTCTGCCTGATTCAAGCACAGCAAACAGACTTCAAGTAATGGCAAATGTCAAGTGGTTTTAGGAGGAAATAATTATAAATCATTCATGACACCCTGCTATATCCTAGCTGTTGGTTGGCTTATTCCTCTTGATTAGTGCTAATTTGCACACGACTCAGACCAGTGCAGCAGTGACGGAGGCTCATCTAGAGAAAAGCAGGTACCCTGAAACACAAAGGCAGATGGATGGACTATGGTGGGAGAGACACATAAATCCTGAATAACAGAGAAAGCAAACAGGGAGTGATCTAACCATCTCTTCCTACTTAATAATCATCAAAGAGACCCAGCAGGAAGCAGAATAAAAGGAAAACAGACAAACATTCTACTCCACGTGGTGCAGAGGGAAAGTGTGCAACTCCCTACTGCCAGCAGCTGCACATACAGAAGGTTCCTCAGAGCTCTGAGTCCATCTCCAGGGCCAAGGTGTGACAACCCACCTTTGAGGGCAGCCAGAGCAGAAGACAGGGAGGGAGGGCTGAGCTTCTCTTTGTCCACAACAGCAGAGAAAATGGATATACACAGGTGTTGTCCACACTCTGGCCTGAAGGCACCACTGATTCAGCACTGGTAGCACGAGGAAGCAAGAAAATGGGCTCCTAAGTCTGGATGTGATGGAAAAAGTGAGGACCAGCCTCAGGGAGGTTGTGGCTGACTGCAGAGCTGCCACAGTGATGGCAGACAGAGGATCTGCTCCTCAGGATGTGGCCTGGAGCCCCAAAGCCACATGTATTACATAGGACCAGAGCTGGAGTGGGGCAGAAAGGACATTTCCAAAGGAGAGCGTGGGGAATCCAACCCCATCTTGAGTAACTTAAACTCCCTCTGTAGCTTTATTATGTTATCCCAGGAGACAGGAAATTTTCAAGCAGCTCTGAGTCAATGGGGATTGTCTGACACAGTGACAGAGCCCTGATTTAACAGGGTGCTAATTAACTTCATGCATTTCAAGTCTGGCAAATGCAGAGCATCCCTGTTGAAGCAGGGCCTACACACAGCACTGAGATAGCTTAAGCCTGGAGAAGTAGGCTGGAAACATCTAACAAGAAGAGGATTTCCCATGATAAATCTGGTACTTCCTGCTTCTGGCTGTGCTGGGTTTACCACACAAATAGTCTTTCTCACAGTCCTTCGGCGCTGCTCATTTCATTCTCAGCTGGGCTCCAGACGCACAGAGGTGCAAGGAAAGGAAAATAATGAGACAAAGTTGGGATAGGCAAACATTGTGATGCTGGAGGCTGTTCAAGGCTCTCAGACACTTTGGTGGGTTTACAAACAGGGATAAGATTGTGAACCACTTCTTTTTTCCCAGTAATTTGAAATGCATGCTCTCCCTCGTGTGCCACCAAGGGTGGCTCAATTATTAAAGGCACAAAGTATTTTTCAAATTTTTTTTCTGGGAGACTCAACTGTGCCCGGGAGAGTGAAGAAACCTGGACCACCTACCATAAGCTGAATAGGCAGAATACTGCATGTAGCCCATACCTCGTGTTGCCTTCCCATGTTAGAACTTCCACTCTGATGCCCATCTGCCATTACAGCATCCCCATAATCGCTCTACGCCAACATCCCTTGTCTTTCAAAACAGAGATGATCCTGGAGTTGCAACACTCCAGGAAGTTACAATCTGGAAGTGATCTGGATTTTCCCTAAAACCTGGCATTTCACTTCAGGTCCCTTGTACAGAACGACCAGGGATCAAATTAGACCTTCAATCCAAGACTGAGCTCCAGAGTGCCGCTAGCTGAAATTCATCTACTGCTTATGCTGCTGCCTGCTCCAAAAGATTTCTCAGTATCCTTTTATATAGCTGCATCCATAGGAATTTCATTCCTTCAACCTGCATCAAGTTCACTTTTAATGATTCCTTTTCTTCCTTTGTTTGTAATTCACCCAGTGTTTTCCAACAGCAGTGATTGTCCCTTTGACATTCATTTTCTTCAGAAGCACTGCCTCTCTGCTTTCCCCATGGTTCAGTCCTCTGAGCTCTTTAAACATGACCTGTTCTCTAAAACCTGACTTTTTGGTATATTTGTCCAGCACCAAGATGTCAGTGTTCATTGTAGTCATGTGTACAGAAGTTTAGTGGTGGGAGGCCTTAAAACAGTTATTTTGTTCCCTGCCTTTGGCATTGTATTAAGAACTTGGATTTCATCTGCTGTTCACCACCACCTTCAGGTCACTTTTCAGGCATATTGTGTTTCCAGGTCCCCCATCTCTAATAGCACAAGTCAAGATTGCTTTCAATTTTAATTTCCTTCCTTTTGATGGTTCCACCCTACTCCTAACGTGATTTGAACATGAGTTGCTTTTTTGGTTTTTAGGCTTCCTCTGAACACCTCTGCTGACCAGTTGTTGATTAACTTAACCCACATTCACAACATAAAACTCTGCAAGTGAGACTAAATACCTGGACATTCATTAGAAACAGATAGAGAATATATTAGCAACCCCCTGACTGATGCTTATACCCTCACATCTGGCCACTAAGTGCCTCTATAAATCAAATGTGGAATAAAAGGATGAGGAAAACTGTAGGGTTGCAGCAGGCAAACAATGTCTCTGCTCCACTGAGAGTTTATCTCAAAGGAGTCCTGACAGCCAAGCCAGCATCAGCTTTGTTGACTTTCTGCTGGTCCAAACATTTCCTTGCTTTTTTCCATGTCACTTTCTCCATCTGCATCCCTTCAATGACCCTTCTCTGCTGCTTCCCAAACCTGCACTCTCAGACACAACCATTCTTCTGATCCTTTCATTGCCTGCAGCATTGCTCTGAAGAACGTGAGGAAGACAAACACGGGCTGGACATCCCATCACAACCACCCCATGAAATATTTGACCTCATCTCTGGCCACATGGCCTGAATGGAGCTCTAGCAGCTGTTTTATCCAACACCATCAGACTATAGATCAGGCTGAAATAAGAGATGGACTCCCGACCTCAAGCTCTACATTTTGCAACCCCACGTTACGGCTATGAATTTTTTACCCACATGGATAGCTATCAAGTTAAACTGGACGCTTACCTCCCCTTCACTGTAAAATTTTCTGCTTGATGTATTTTATTAGAAAGAGCAAATCTCTTCACTAATATTCTTCTGAAGGGTATTAACACATTCTACGACTGCATTCTGTATTTTCTACTAGTGTAACCCAGATCGGATCTGAACAATTGTACTTCCAGAGGCTTTTTTTAAAATCTGTACTCTGATTATTTCTTAAGGAAGCAGGTCATTGAAATACATCAAAAAATCATTTTTCATTTTCAACTTTAATTTGTACATATTCAGGTCAAGTCATACAAAATTTAAAATAAGCATAAAACTCTCTGTGTCAGCTTTTCTGCACACAAGTCTCTTGAAAAATCACTGGGTCAAAAATGAAAACTCTAATTTAATGAGCTTTCTTCTTTTAATTTGTGGAAAGCCCTATTCTCCTTGATCATCTTCTCCTGTGCATCTCCAAATCTAAGCATTTTGAATTCTTCTCCAAGCAGCTGCACACTTCAATTGGCTGTGCTGTTGAGTATTTCCCTTTCTGGGTCCCTGTTAACACCCAAGAGCCATCAATGGCCATACTTTTCTCATGGAGTCCTTCAACACTGCTGTGGAAGTTCAGTAAGAGCACGATGAGCTTGAGGGTGAGCTGGCTGCCTGACCAGGACTGCAGGTCCTTGCAAATACAGCCCCTGAGCCTCACATTAAGTCAGCAAGTACAAACCCATGAGCAATTGAGAGCTCTTCGATGACAGCTGAGCATCTCTCTGCAGTCCCAAGAAGTCAGACAGCCAAATCGAGGCTATAAAATAAAGCCAAAAGCTGGCCTTAAGATAATAAAAACATAAAATAAAAATGAATTACATCAACTAATACAATAATATGAAGGCTTTATTGAAATAGTGACCTAAACTTGTCAGAAACAGCAAGTTTGTTTTATTGCAGTACCACCAACCACAAAAGCACTTTTCCTTTCCACTTGTCCTATCCTGGATCTGTGTTTGTCCAACAGCTGCCTCTGCATTGGGCCTGAACAGCCAGGACACAAGCCATGGAAAGAAGCTCCTTACACCTGTGGCTGTCCAGGGACCTGGGACCAGCAGCATTCTCTGCAGCCTGACAAAGGCAAATCCAGAGCAGGAGAGAAAATTGGCCACAGGCAGAAAAGTGTTTGCCAAATGTCACTCAAGTGGGCTGGGCAAAGAAGGAAGAGCAGCTGATTGCTCAGACCCCTCTGCAGTCCAAAATCCAAGGGTTTCAATAAGCTTCGCACAAGCAGGTTTGCCATCCCTGTGGAGCCTGAGCACAGCAGTGCACGGGGATGGGGAGTCCTGGGAGAAGTCACAGGCTGATTCACTGGGCATCACTTTGGGATCAAACCTGTGCGAGAACAACATGGTCCCGGCAAATTTATGGAGAGTTTGCTCCATCCCCCCACAGGAGCAAAGAGACAGGGAGAAGGAAACTTGCCCACTCCTACTAATTAACCACAGTGCAAACTTCATAAACGTGCTCCTGACCTCCGCCACAGCGCGCACACTTGAGTCATTCCAATAAAACAGGAAATGACACTTTGCCACAACATTACTAAGTCCATATCCCATAAAACCATTCAGGGAAGAGGGGAGGGAAAAAAGAGAGAAAAGCAAGAATAAAGCCAGCAATTATCTGTTATTAACCCAGCCCTCAGTGGTATCACATTGCTCCTAAAAATAATGACAGGGCAACAAAGCTTGTTTGCATCTCCCATGTCCTTTGTGGGTTCCTCGTTATTCTAATGAGCTGCTGGAAAATGCACTTCAGTTACATCCCCATCGATTATTTCACTGATCACTCTGCTTTCATTTCCACCTGGCACCACAAGATGTTTTACAATTAACACTTTGATCCTTTCTTTTTCTTCTGAGTTGTTTTTGGGTTTTTTTCTCCCACCCAGGGACAAACGCAGACACTCGCTTTGGGAGGAGCTGAGAAATCTGGTGAATGAGGCTGACTTCCATATTTTGTGCCAGACTGTGGGGCGACCAGGCTGGGCACGGCTGGCAGGGCCACCAAACACCCTGCCTTTGCTCGCGTGACTCCGCTCCCCTGCAGCTGGTGCCACAAAGAAACCAGAAACAGTTTAAGAATAGATCAGCGTATAATGTCTGCCATGTGGGCTCGGGAGCAAAACAGGGAAGGGATGGAGGAGGGCAGCAGCACAGCCATTGCACGAGCAAACACGCTGTGGCTTGGTGGGTTTTTTCTGTCTCAGTGACTCACACCGCTCATTGTAAGTCACAGTCTGCCTTCTCTCATGTGGAGAGGAAAAAAAGAGGAAAAATCTTATTTGTTTCAACAAGTTCTCCTTGCCACCTTTTATTCCGCCCTCCAGAGTAATTATTCAAATTGTTTAGAGCTTCAAACAGCTGAGATGGAGCTGGCAGGGAGCACAGCTGCCAACCTCTGCTTCTCCCCTTCCTTCTCCTCCTGCTGCATCTCAGGTCCCCTGGATGGAGAGGATCCATACCTAGGGTCCTCCTTGCTTTGGCTGGAAATTTGGGCCATGGTGAGGTACCATAAGTTAAATACTGCCTATTGAAGGGACAGGGATAACTACAACTGCTGGGGAATGGAGCTGGATGTCACCCAGCCTGAAGGGGACCAGTCATCACAGAGCAACAGAGGCACAGAGAGATGCACCTCACCCTCCACCAGTCAAAGCCCAAGCAGGGAACTTAAACCTTTCAAAGGTTTGATATTAGTCTCTGCTGAAATTGAGGCAATTAAATGCATTTTTTGTCCTTTCATCAACAAAAAGTATTTTCTTATGATTGAATTGCCTTCTCTTCCACCGAAGTGATATTTTACCTTTTTTTTATTTCAAAGTCATTCAGAAAAACACACAAAAATAGCTACAAAAAGTTTTTGTACACTCCAAACCTCCAAGTTTTAGGATAAACTGAGTGGGGGTGGGGTGTGTTTCTTATTGTTTTGCTTTCAGCAAAATACAGAAAGCAGATTTTTTTTTTAAATCATTTTATCCACTCTAGGAAGGGTTGGAAGACAATTTTACCATTACACTTTTTTGTCAGGAAAGTAGATTTTAAGTTGTCTTGAATATTAGAACTCATCATAAAAATACTGAGAAAGGACGTTTGTGCCAAAGTTAAGTTCTCTGCAAACTTGGTGATTTATAAGGAAATTTTACCAAACAAGGTATTGAAAGAAAAATGGAAAGAAAGCATTTCTGGAATGTCATTTTTCTACAGTTACAATACTTGTTATTTCAAATTACTATTGGCTGTTATTAAAAAAAAAAAAGAACATCAAGACGAAATGCTTTAGATAGTCTAAAAAAAAAAGCTTCGAGAGCTTTGAAAGTTTAGTGTCATTGAAAAATCCACACTTCGGCTCTTTCAGGCCAATTTGGGATTTCAAAATCTTGATTCCTTAACATTTTACTAGGAAAATGCTGATTCTTACGACACTTATGCTTGAGCATAACTTTGCTCCAGTTGTATTTGAATGAGAGTATTTACAAGGGCAAACTCACGCACACATTCGAGTGCTGACAGGATCAGGGCTTCTGGTAACTTGCTGACACTCAGTGCAACCTATAATGCTGTACAATGCTCACTTTATGTACACCAGACTTTGACCTTATTCATCAAAATACCCTTCTGACTCTGTTCCAAGGGCTTTTATGTTCTCTGAAAACAATAAAAGTTCCCTTTTATGACATTACAGCTTTAATTTCAAAGTGTGATGAGTGAATGTGGTGTTGTTTTCTTTATTAAGGCACAATGAGCTCGTACGCCGCGGCTCAAATTATTTTTACTCGGGCTTAGCATAACCCTGATACAACAACAAGCAGTCTAAGGTCCAAAGTACAAATCCAGGGCACACACAACTCAAACCCCACCTCCCAAAATGGGCGATGACTTTGACCTCTCCAGCCACAACCCGCGGGGAGCGATCCTTACGCTACGGCAACTCCTCCACACAGGGAAGCGATGGCTCTGCAGCACGTGGAGCTGCTCCACCAGCCCTCAGATCCCACAGCCACGTGAATGCAGGCATCTCCTACTCAGCCTCCCTTCCAACATGATTTTCTAGAACTCCTGGATGCAGTGAAGCCTTTAAAATACAATAGTCTTTAGTCTAGCAGCACTGAAACCAAAATGTCTTTTGGAGGGGGTGATACTGATCCCTAAATTCCAAGTGAAAGAAAGAGTGAAAAAGAGCCTGGGTCACAATTGAACCCAATCTTGACTTCTTTAATTTTAACATAGATTTACTCACAGAGACTATTTATGTTTTTCCCTGAAAAAGATGCTAACAAAAAATTGTCATTATGAAAAAACACACATGTAGAAGCTGCACAGATGCTCTGGCTCAAATTTTAAATACACCAACCTCCTCATCAGAACAATGCTGAGTCAGTTCCAAGGCCAAAGCTGTGTTAGTAATGCCTTACTGGCACCGCTCTTGGACCCACCTTCCTCACAACCAGCAAAAAGGATGCTTCCGCTGGGATAATTTATACCAGTTTCCCTAAGGAAATCCCCTATAACAGCAGATGTGCTGTTTTGCCAGGATAAGCTACAACATTTATGCAGCATTTGCCAACACATATATATATACACATACATTTTAAAAGTTTTATGAAAAGCCATTCCTCTCTGCAATGCTGTTCCACCAGAAATGATTTTTTGCACAGATTTGGCTGGGAGTGCCAAGTGGAGATACAAAAGGCATTATTATATGAGGCTGGGGACTGGTTCCAAGCTCAGTCAAAGTAATTGAAAATAGGAAATGCTGAAAATCTAACTCATGTACACAATCCAGGAAAATGTTGCAAATACTGCAAGCCGTTTCTTTGAACAAGGGAAGTAACCCAGTTCTGAACCAGGTCTTTAACTGGTGTGACTGGCACAGCTCCACCAAACCGGACAAGATTTATTGGTTTGCTCACAGCCCTAAATTTTCCCATTTTGGGGATTTGTTTTGGAGTTTGGATAGAGACTACCTGGTATCTCTGGGAACTCCTGGAGTACATTTCAAATGCTACCA
>VZTJ01001265.1:3922162-3939389 GCA_013397795.1 Orthonyx spaldingii
AACCAAAAAAAAAAAAAAAAAAAAAAAAAAAAAAAAATTAAAGAAAAAAAATTTCAAAGCTCCTAGAACCTCAAATATGATAAAATGAAACCAAAGACAGAGGTGAGACCCCACAAAGGGCTTCTTTTTCCACATGAGAATGACCTTTAGCCCACTGTAAGCAAAGAAAAAAAGAACAAGAGAAAGAATGAGGAGGAAAGACGGAAGAGAGCAGTCAAGTGCAGGGGACAGATGGTGGGAGAATTCAGAGGGAGGGAGGAAATGGGGAAAAAACCCAAAGGGTGAAAAACCAAGGCAGATTAAGAAACAGGAATCAGAGGTGGAGGAGAGAGAAGGGGAGGGATGGGCAGTGATAAAGGGAACAGGGTTAAAATGAGCAAACAGAGAAGGCATAAAGAGAAGGGTTGGGGTTAAAGGAGCAATTGGCCTCTGGCAAACATACTGCAGTGTAAATGGAAACACGTATGTCAACAAGGAGCGTCCTGAGATGGGCTGCAGAGGAAACAGCTTACGTGATGTGAGCTTCTGCTGGGAACCACCTCGGCCTTCCCCCCCACTCCTCCACCACCAAATCACTCCTTTCTGCAGATTCTGACACTCCTTGGTACTGCAAGGTACTGCCTTTGGGTTCCCCAAGCCCAGCCAGGACTGCACCTCCACCCAGAACTGCTTCTGGTGAGGGTAAGCTCACAGCTCTTCACAGCTCCAGCTGCTACCCGACTTCACTCTGGTCAAAGCAAGCTTCATCACAACTCCTCAAGGTGTAAAAACACGTGGCATTTTCACAGGTAGCTTTGCACACTCCTGAACCCAAAGAAGAGCTTCAGAAACAGCTGATAAGCACACACAGAGATTTCCCAAGCACTTAAGGCTGAGTCCAGCACCTGAGCCAGTACTTAAGACCAGAATCCTTCATTTCACTACTTGAATTGCACTGGTCAGGACTGATCCTTCAGAAGCATTTTCTCCTGGAAGCTAAACTCACATAAACCATTTTTCCAATTCCACTCAGCTTTTTCCACGATCCAACCATCCAATTACACCTTCAGACATTCTCCAGAACATTTCTGGTGATATAGCTCTCCCTTCTTTAGGGGAGAGCTTCGAGAAGATGAAAGCAAGACATCAGTAAGAACCATGCACATCTTCCACAGACAAGGGGGAAATCCTATGACAAAGGAAAAGAATCCAGTAGGAGAGCCATCTGCAGAATCACCATCACTGCTGCCCAAGCCTTTGTGCTGTTCCTTAGGGGTTTCCACACTTTCTGGGCATCCCCAGTTGTCATGCCATACATTAAGGAAAGTCTACACCACAAGTATTGCCTATTACACCAAAATCTCCAGATACATTGAGCATGAGCAACAGAGCTCTGCTTCCCCGTGCCATTGGACCTAAACTGCCCAGGGCTTCCAAGGGACCCAAGATACGACACGAGACGCATCCTGTGTGAAGAAACTTTTTATCTGCTAAGGATTCAGTCTCTTTGCCTAATGGGAATTGTGTGTACTGTCTTCTGTGGCCAGTGGCACAGAGGGAAGTGAAAAGACATTCATGCTCAGATTCCCTTTTTTATGGTCAGCAGCATGCAACAAGTCTAGGGCACAGCTCAACAAAAAGTGCATCTGGGTCACTGCTTACCTTGGTGATACCCAATTGCAATGCAGCTACTTCTGCTGCTGGCTCACAACTGCCCATGTGAACAGGAACTTCTATACTAGTGTTAGTACAGCCACAAACAGGGCATTGCACCACCTCAAACACCCAGCAGGACTGCAGAGGTAAAATATTGGTACAGTCAAGTCCTTTGGCTACTACAAAGATACTCTGAGCACCACGAAGGAACTGACACAGCGAGTCTTTTAGCTGTTAAACATGTACTGTGGAGGAGCTGACACATGGGACCTTCCACAGCACTAAACAAGACATGTTTAATACACAGCACACCATGTGTTGTAGGAGGCTGTTCAGCAGCCGTTCGTCTTTCTTCACTTGTGCTGTTGTGACTTCCCTCTGAAGTGTTAAGAAACACTTTTCAAATATCCTCCATCACCTTGTCAATACAGATCACTTCACGTGTGACCAGGATCATTAATGTCTCTATGCAAAGACCTTTTGTCTATTAAAAAAGAATCCTTTAAGTATACAGAATCCAAATCTTTGCATGAAGTCATGCTTGAAGACGACACAGAGATGAAGGGCTCCCTATAAACTCAGAAGATAGATGAAAATTCAATCACAGACACTGAATCCTTTTGACATTTAAACATTTCCACTCCAAAACACATGACAATCCTTCAAACAACCATGTTGTTCTGTTTTTACAAGGACACCAATTAGCCTGTGTTGTTTAGATTGGTAATACTTGCATTGTATAAACTTTCTTAGCACATGGCAAGTGAAAACAAATAACCTCCATCAGATATGCATTTTCCATGTCAAAAGGATGAAGGAAAATTAAGTGGTATTTCTGTAATGGGTTGGCTCTAGACTTTTTTTCCCAGAATCTAGAGAAACATTCAAAGGCAGAACCAGAAATTTACATACTGACCCAAAAATAATTCTGCAGAGAATACTTTCTCCCAGTGAGTAGTGTTGCTGTAGCTATGATGATCTGAAAATAGAGGGACAAGGTTTTTAAACAATAATCTTTTCCTGGATCAGTTGATACAGCTAAAGAAAACAAGCTTTGGGCACACAGAGTTTTCTAAATTCTACTCACAGGAAGGGCACCTTTCCTTGCACAGCCTTGATGCCAACTCTTGTACCTCTCCAATCACCAAAGTTTTCCATCAGTTTTCTCCTGCTTTTGTCTGTGCTACCAACTACCCAAGCACTCCTGAGAAAGTGGCCTAGAAGTTCAGGAGACCTGGATCCAATTCCCTTTTGTCATAAGCTGCTTGTGGGACTTTAGGAAAGCTACGTGACATCTCTCCATCTCCACGTTCATTTTCCCATCACGTATAAAGCAGACTAAGTGCCCTCTTACCCTGGTGGATAAGGGAGAACTGAGAGGCAGCAATGCAGAAAAAGCAGATAAGCCACACCAGTGCAAGTTGGTTTTATTTCAGGAAGAGACCAGCATCACTGGATTTTTAAGGCAACAGATATATCACAAACTTCTGTGAAAGGGGAGCTAAACAGCCACTGTATAGCCAAGGAGTCTGATAGTCACGAGCAATCTATAGAGGTCATTTTTTAAAAGCCCATTTTCTGAGCACAAGATGTTGGTCTCATTTCAGAAACTGTGTGTTGTGCTACAGAACAGTTTCAAAGACAAATGCAGAGAGTTGTTTTTTCAGAGTTCTTAATCCAAACAAACAGTTGCATACTCTTACCTTCAACACAAGTCTCTCATCTTAAGGCTCTGGCCAAGAAAAATATTTTCCTAGCTAGTTTGTTATGAAAATGTTTGAATAAAAGAAGCAACATCAATAACTTATGTAAAAACTTCAACCTCTAATCAGCTGAGCTTTAATAAGGTTTGAGATAACAGCACATGCGTTTTGCCAAGAATATAAAATAATCATAAAATATTATAATTGATGCGCTGTTCTGGTTTATTACATCTCACAAACTAGATAGTTGAAATGGAAGAAAACATTTTGGACCTCATGTTAGCATATTATAATAATTAATAGCCATTATTTGGATTTGGAGAATTTCAGTGTGAGGTTTTGTTTGTTGGGGTTTTGGCGGGGGAGGGGATTTATTATTTTTACAGCCTGTACAAATTTGGCCAAAGACTCAAATCTCTCTGAAATTAAATGCACTGTTTATGACACAAAAGATATGGCCCATAGAGTTTTGAAAACAGAGATGATAAAGCTTCAGTCCTGGTCAAATTAAACTCCCAAAATAGAGACTAAGAAAAGGGGAAAAAAAAAAAAGTCCCCAACTGCAAATAAACTCTTGACAATAAGTTACACCGAATTGTTTTCTTTTTGGAAGGTAGTGAGCTGCAAATAATTGCTAATAAAAGGTTCACTGTGTTTGGTGAATACAAATCTTTATTTAGTGGCTGCAGAGCAAGTCTTTTTCTTGCTCTCTTGACAGTTTAACTACACGCCAACAATATTTGCTTAAAGTCTTTGGCTCCATTAATCTCAAACCCTGCTACACAGATTGCCAAAGCTGATGACAAACCCCAGTTAGCATGGATCATCTACTTGCCCATGACAGTATTTTTCCCATGACATTAAAAGGATGTTTTTTTCCCCAAAGAGGGCACAAGTCTACTGAATCTCAAGAAGGTTTGAAAGGATAAGTTTATGGCTTAAGGTGACCAATAAAGATAGCTGGGGACTACACGGAAATAAGGAGGAGGAGGAAGAATACCCTTGCAGTCTAATTGGCTTTTTTGTTTGCTCACAGTTGCTTCTAATATGGACAGATCTCCATAAGAAAACACAAAATTAGCACCTGTTAGGACAACTTAACCTTCAGGGAGAAAAGCAAACATCCTCCGGTTGTCAAGATTTTGAAACAAAGGTTACAAAGGAGGTGATTTTTTTTCTGGATGGTTTTAACCCCTTCTTGCAACACAATGCAGCTCATTAACAGAGGCCCAGATCTGATTGTTAGCCACCCTATCCTGAAATATGGTACATTAATCAGTGCCATAAAACGTCACACTAATTGGCAATGTCATTATGCCCTGAGCATCAGATAGGGAAAGCATGTGCTTGTTAAACATGATCAAGGGAAACTGAGGCATGGTAAGAAGAATAATGGCTTATCCTCTGCTCCTCGTGGCTGACAGATGAAGATGAAACATTCACCAGCTGTCCCTGTTACAAGTCCTGCAACTTGGAGACAACAGCTTCAAAGCATCGCTCCTTTAACCTTTTCTTCTTTTTTTTTTAAGTCTCACTAAAAAGGCTGGTGGGAAGCAAATGGGGCTGGTCCATCAACGTTTGGGCAGCCAGAGTTAGGAAACAGGAACAGAGAACTATAAAAGATGCCTTGTCATTCAAAGTAACCCTGCCATTCAAATCTTTGTGCAACTCAGGCAAGCTCCACCGCAGAGGAGCTCACTTTCCTGGTCCCACCCCTGCTGCTGTCAGCCTGGTCTGGAAGGTCCCACGTATCATGGATAGACACTCTTACATCCAGTGTGGATTTACATGTGACTGTAACAGCTTCTGTTGTTCCTGAGCCAGCAGGTGCCTTCCTCTGAGCTCTCTCAGACACCCAGACTCCCATGGACTTTATTCCGTGGCCGTGTTCTCCTTGCAAGCCATGTTAGGAAGAGGCATGCAGGCATTAGCAATGCCCTTCCTCCAGCCCAGCCCTGCAGCCACCTGGAAGCCGACTGCTCTCCCCTACCCCGTGCAGACAGGCTTCATAAAAAGGTGCAAGGCTGCTTTGTGCCCACTCACTCTGCCGAGTAACACAGAAGGCAGCTGCCTCTCCAGACAGGAGTAGCATCCAGCAATGACTTCTCACTCTCTTCTTACTCGAGAAAAAACTTCTCAGAGCCAGAAAATTTAAAGCAAACCCAGCCATTAAAAATCAGCTCTGTGTCATTTTTCCTGACTCATCAACGGGTGTTTTGGCCAAAACCACTGCTTCACCTGTCACAGGAGCCTGCTTCCACAGGCGGGTGCCAAAGTGCTGAATATGGAGGGAAATATAAAATGGAAAGGCTCAGAAGGAAAAAAAAACAAACAATTTTAAAAACCACAGAAGTACTTCCAAGTGAAATCCACGGTATTCAGCCACGGCTCTGGACAATGCAAGCAGGGTATGTATTATATATACCTGGCTAACAATAGCAGCACCTCCCTCACCCTGCCCTGGCTCATCCTTACAGATAATTTGGTTAAGCTAAGGACTTCAGTGGAACTATTCATACAGAAAAGCATAAAGCCTGCATAGAACTCCGCAGGATGGTGACCTCAGGGAGTAAATTGAACTAAAGTGATTGTAAATGAGCTAACATCTTTCACTTAACACTGCCTCCTGTTACTCTCCAGCAGAGGTACCAACCTTTCTCTCAGTGGAATCTTCCACTTCTCTGTCAAAACCACAAGCATCTCCCAATTTTTCTACACTTTAACCCCAGAGAGGTTCACACTGTAGCTAACAGCCTCCAAGAGGACTGTAATGAAAACGGAGCGAGTCTTTGTTCTGATTGCAGATTAAAGGGAACAATCTGCAGTACAAATGTAAAGTAGCTTTCCCATGTTTTCTTTCTTCCCCCCTTTTTGAATAATCAGTATCTGCATGTGAAGGTTCAATGTCACCAAACATGAGGCTTGTGTACAAAAGCACAAGATCCTTGACTAAAGCACAGCATACTTAACAGCTCAAAAGCAATTGTTGTAAAACTTGATGGAATTGTGCCTGGCAATCATATTTTATTGTCATTTGTACAGGGAAGCTTCAGCATTTTTCTGGGCTTTTTTTTTACCTTTGGGAAGTGGTGGATGTTTGATGAAGAAACTCGATCTCGGGAGTTCATGGCCATATTTACTGTTTTCTCCAGAATGTACATATTTTATATAAAATACAACCCCAGGTGTTCAGAAGAGAAACACTTTCCATTTATTGAGGTAAGAATATAGCCCAAGGTCATATAAAAGCCTGTCACTGAAGTTTGCACTGACTGAGGTGCAATAAATAAAGGTCCAGCGTTGACACAGTATTGAATATTTTTGTGCTCTGTACGAGCTTTCCCTGTAGAGAGGGTTTTCCTACTCCACTGGTACAGAGAAGGGTCAGTACCTGCTGTAGCACCACACACAAAACGTTCCTGTTTGAGTAACATTCTCCAGCAGCAACAACCATCAAGGAAACACCTCCACAGCCTGGGACACGTGCATTGCCCTGCCTGAGGCATAAACAAGGGTGTAGGGGAAGTTGGCTGAAGCTCTGCAGGCCAGTGGAAAAAGGAGTCCTAGGAAAGCAGAGTTTTGCTTTCCAGATGGAGTCGAGCACATCTGGGGATGCAGCACCTCTCAGCAGAGGGCTTTTCCCTGAGCCAGTGTGACAGAAGTGGCACCCCCGAAAGCAGGCTGCACTCATTCTCTTGCCTCTGCTGAATATGCTCACACGCATATGGCAATTTTAAATAGGTTGTTGGGGTTTTTTCAATGCTGAGATCCTTCTCTGGACACCAGCTGTTTATGCACGTCAGGGTTTAAAAACACTATTTCTGGCATTGGGAGCAAAACCACACTCGGGTTTCTTTGCATTAGGTGGAAGAATATCTACACACAGGTGAGCAGCTAAACTAAACAAATGAAAATATCTAAAGTCATGTCACTAGAACGCATTTCTATCTGCCAAGCAATGATTGCAAGCTGGGACCACCACATCTCGAGGTTGTCCTTTATACACTCCTTTTTTCTCCCTAGAAGTGATAATGAGGACCCAATACCACATCAGGAATTTCAGAACATCCTGCAGCCTAAGGAGATAAGTGAATTTTTCCTCTCCAGTGCATACACCCTAATTAATATGATCTGTGTGCATATGTTCCATGCACCATAAATCTTGCATAGCCAGTACCTGTCAGACATGCTTTACACGTGGGCATTTCCATACAGGATTTTCTGCATGGAGGAAAACCTTAGTAAATCACAGCCACCCCGGTGGAAGGGCTCTCAAGATATCCAGTCCCTTTCTACATCAATGTCCCTCTCTTATATCCCTCTTCACCCCCCAGCCCTCTCGTGGTTAAATTAAAAAAAAAAAAAAATACAGAGAGATCCTAAATTTCTGTGGCTGTCCATGGGAATAGTGGTCCCTCAAGTCTAGTACTGCATTCAGGTTGCTCCCATCTCCCTGCACCCCCGTGGTCTCTCCCGGAGTGGCAAATAACTCCCCAGCCCAGGAGGGCTCCAGTGCAAAGCACAGAGTGAGCATGTGCATACGGACACACATATACACAGTTTTTATATATATATGTGCATACTCATAAATATATAAAAATCCCCAAGACTTGGGGGAGAAGGAGGAAGAGGGAAATCCCTCCTTTCATCTGCATCTAAATGGGAAGACCTGGTTTGCACTGGAAGTGAGATTTCAGAAACGTAAGGAATGAATGGCCTGCTTTGTCTCCACAGCTTTGATATATCAGTTCCTTCAGTGACAGACTTGTTAATCTTTCCAATGTTGCTTTTTCAAAAAAGACAAACACAGTGGATAAATGTGAAGGGCCAACCACATCCCCTCCCATAGGAAGTCTCGCCACATGGGCAATTCTTCCAAGTAAAGAAAACAGCCCACTTTATTTACAGGGTAAATCATTTTGACTTATCTTGCAGGGGTTTGCTCATAGCAAACTGACAGTTTCCCCCTGTTGCACAGTAAATGGCTGACGGGGAAAATGTTTTCCTTCCCACCATGTAGAAACAACCAGCCAGAAGGGGAGGAGGGGTCGAGGACTTCATTTTTCTAATACTCCATTAATGTTCTCCTTGCTGACAATCACTGCAAAGGCCTGAACTCACCACTCCAGGCAGCTCGAGCAAGAAACCTGAATCTCTACAGGGATTTTAAGCTAAGTACACTGACTCAAGTTAGAACTTTTGGTCTTAAAGGGTAAGTTAACCATTAAAATGATTTTCAAGTAAGTACCATTATTGTAGGGAAAAGGGAAAAAAAAAAAAAAAACAAACCCTGAAGTTGCTTCTTTTTTCCTGTGTTAAAATTCTTGCACCAAAAAAAAATTACATATTTGTTATCAAAAATGACAGGACAACAGGGGTAGAAACTTTTAAAAGGTGTAATATTCCCAAGCAGATTGTTAGTTTCTTCTTCATTCATGAAAAATACATATACTTTTTTTTTTTAATTATGATCCATTGATCCATTAGTTGGGGATTTTTTTTTATAAGTACAGCCTAAATACAAAACCAAGTCTGGATATAATGTAAATTGCTATTTTCTTACAGATGAAAGTTTTCAGCTCAGGGATGAGACGAGGCCCAATCTTCCTTCTCTGGAAGTCGGTGTGATCTCAAGACATCACCTTGAAGAAGTCATCCCACTCCTCCAGCTCTGATCCAGGTTACAGCAGTTGCTACCCTGATTTTTTTAGTCCAGCCAACTCCCTGCAATCACATTTTCCTTGGGCCATCTCATAAAACAAAACACCAGTGTTAAAAAGACTGAAAACCTGTGGGGAGGGTTGGATTTCTTATGGTGTCAGGTGAGCACCAGGAGCAACTCCAAGGGACGACAAAAGCGGAGCAGGGAGTGTATTTGCAGAAGGTCTGCTCATCACAAGAGGGACGGACAGGATGATTAGACAGCTCAGAGCAAAGCAAGCAGGTCTGCTTTGGTTTGGAAAGAAAAGAGCATTTCTCCCACCACACAGTCACAGAATTGGGAAATGATCCCACTCAGCTAAATTGGGATGAACTGCAAGTGCACAAGTCAGCCTTGCCAATTTCAACAGGGATTGCAACAGGATGCAAGTATCTGCTGAAGTGTTTTCCACAATAGCAAGCTAAATAAACCATGCAGGATGCCAGTCATCACTCAAATAACACTGGGAAATCCACCAAGACTGTTAAATGCACTACACACAAACAAAGAGAGCAAGAGCGGCATTTTGCAACCTTAATACAGCAGGTTAAGAGGTGTGCATGTTTCACATCCCCAATAATATCTTATTTAGGAGAGACATCAATCAAGGCTAGGCCTCAGGCAAAATCCATGTAATTGCAATGATTTATACCTTTTGACACTCTGGCCTGCTGACACTGGGAAGACAACGTGCATCAGAGTGTGCTGCAAATATCCACTAACACATTTCTCTGTGTTTTGGGGGTTAGAAATATGAAAACATATGTTCTGATTTATAAACTGCAGGTCAAGCATGCAGGTGTTAATGGCTTTTTGCCTGAGATTTTCAGCTCCAGCCAGACCTGTGTATGAGCAACCAATTAAGAAATAGAAAATAGCACAGCCATAATGGTGTTCCCATCATCTCACAGTAACCAAACAGCACAGCAAAATTAGAAACACAGACCTTTCCACCAGGACTCAACCTCCAGGTAAGAAAACAACTTGGAATCCTGCACAAATCCAACAAATGCTTCTGCTTTGACCTTAAACGGTGTGATTTAAAGTAATAATAAATATTTTAAAGACCTTTTCAATTTAAATGGCCGAAAGTTGAAAGTTTTCACTAGTACAGTTAGTTGAATGATTAAAAGCAACTATAACCCTGCTGGTACTAATGAAGGCTGCACAAAGGTTCACATTGCCTAACAGGTACATTTTTCCTTGGTTTTTTTTCCCTTCCTTTGTTCTAATATTCCCTTTGGGTCCCATCTGCACAGGTAAATTTATGATGTTGAGGATTATCCTGAAATGTGGGCTCTATCTACAGTGGGCTAAAAGCCCAGGCAGGCAAATGCAGGCTGATCACGGGATCTGGTACAGTGCAGCTGTCCCCATGCCTGCTCACAGGCACTGTGACAACCAACAGGATGGGTTAGGACTTTCTCACTCCTTACTCTGCCAGTCTACAAGCAAAAGCGGCATTGCATGAGAAGGTCAGTCCAAGGCCAGGAGCCATACTCTGATATTCATCTGTGGTCCCATAAAACACAGCAACAGCCACTGCAGGTGCTTTCTTAGACATGGCCAGAAAGCAGCAGCACCCAAGGGCAGCTTAATCTCCCCATTCCCTAGGACCAGCTAATTTTGGAGGACTGAGTTGTTCCCTAGGGGGGTTTTCTCCTCTGCCTGGAGAGTAAACCCAAGCTATTCCAACTGAGATGTCATAGCAAAACGCCTACACTGGGAAAATTCAGGCTTTTGGGCCTGAGTCACAGCGTGTGACACAAACTCCTTTGCCTGGAAGATCATGACTTCTGCATTTAACACATCCACACTCCAGATGGGATCTCTGGTGTCCCTCAGGTGACATGTCAGCCTGCAGCTGCTTCAGGACAGCACTGCCCCACAACACAACACAAGACACAGCACTGGCAAAGGTGCAAAAGGACCACAGAAGCATGGTTGTGTGTTCTGGAAAGGGTAAATGGAGATTGCCTGGTCCCCTCTACCCTTTGCAGCAGGATTATTGCCAACACCAGAGCAGGCCTTGAAAGCCTTCAGGTGTGGGGATCCTACAGCCAACCTGCTCCAGCACTGCACCACTCCCTGAATGAAGCAGGTTGCCTTAACATGGAGCATTGTTAAGAAAAGACCAATGCATCCAGATGTGCAAAGCACAGATGAGAATTTGAAAATTAACCTAGTTTTTCTTTGCAACAGGTGGCTCGCATCATATAAACACACACACAACTCTGATACTTATTGGTGTTTTGATTTTTTTTTTACATCTGGTTGGTTTTTTGGTTTATACAGAAACACTACCCAAAGCTGTCTGAAAAAAGTCCATACACCATTTTTCCTGTTTTAAAGACTATTTTCCCATCAGGTAACATAACTCATAATGAAGTCAAAGATTTGTGAAGATGACAAGACCATATTTTCTTGAGACCACAGAATTGTTGAAAATTATTGTTTTAATGGGGATTCAAAGTGGCTTTGCATCATTATATCAATATATAAATCAGCTACATATATTAAAAAAAATTAACTGGCTACATAATTCCCAGCAAGCCTAGCTTTGAGCAACAGCAACAGAACACTGTCATTTTCAATCCCAGGAAAACATAATATATGTGGTAGAAGCTGCAACCAAAGAAAGCTAAAGAACATCCTTTAAAAACATTCCAAACATCTTTCTTTTTCATGCCATGAGAGATGATTTTTTTCTATTTCATATTAGGCACTCTGCTATTTTGCTTATAATTCCTCAGGGACTGGTGACCTCATGAAGAAAAACAACCAGGACAGAATTAGCCTTTATTTAGATATTAATAGTTTTACCTCCAGCAGTGGAAGATACAATTTTGAGTTAAAAATCACAATTTGCGAGTGTTTGGATAGCAGCAGTCCTGCAAAGTTGTGGTAGCAGGAATTGCTGGGGAAAGCTGAATTGTGGTTGCCAATCACTGCATTTATTAATGATTGGATTTGAAAATTAAGTGTCTACTCCAAAACTGACGAAAGCCAGGAAGATCGTTTGCATTCCCTGGATTTCATATCAAATCTTAAACATAGAGTAGAGTCATAGCACAGTGGGAGGCACTTGACAGGGAATGCAAGACCGTAAATCTCTTCCAATGTAAGCTCTCTCGATAGCATTAGTAATGGGATGGTGCTGGAGGTTTCTGGGAGAAGCGGATGACAAAAGCTCCCCTCCCCACCACTGCCAGCCCCCCAGCCAGGGTCAGCTTAGAAGGTGACTGATCCTTGTCCTCACCCTGCCCGGTGAGAGGTCTGGTCCCTCTGCCTCCCTCCCTTCCCAAACACCCTTGGTGGGGCTGCAAGCGGGAGCTCCCACCCCGAGGGCTGGCGAGGCAGTGAAAAACGATACGAACCGAATGGCAAAATCAATATTTGGTCAGGCTGAGGGGGGACTATCGATTCTTTTCTCATGATATCCATGTCTCCTGCACTTCCTGCTTCTCCGGGGCACTGGAAACCCAAGTCCCTCCTAGACCAAGGGTGGCCAGGCTTTGACTCTGTAACATCTGTACCTCACAAGAAGTTCACGTGTGGTCTCCCAGGCCGATGCTCGTCCACTTGAGTGGCAGCAGGGACATGCTGGCATGGGGGCTACTGGGTAAGCCAGGAGGAAGCAGGACAGCAGGAGATGCTGAGGGCAGTGACACTGGGTCAGTGCAGGGGAGCACCACACAACCATGCTGCCAGCCCTCTCCCTCACTGCCAAGTGGCAACGTCAAGGTTTTAACCTGTAACTTTTCATTCAACCCCTCACATCTGTTTTCTCTAGGCTGCCTTGCTCTCTCCCTTTCTGTCCCAAAAGTCTTTTGTCCTGAGCGGAGACAGCCATGGGGCCCACACAACCAGGAGATCCAGGAATGGTTGCCAATCCTCGTATCAATGAAAGAGGGCACAACCAAACCCCTTGCCTGAAGACCTTCATCCTACATCCAGATTTCCATACGCTATAGGAACCTAGGGATGAACAGCAGCATTCATTGTGGGTAAATGCAAGCACAGCCAAGACCTAAGGCTGCTCTCCTAAGAAGCTTTCTCCCAGTTTCCCCACCACTGAGGGTCTTCTCACAGGTAGCCAACACAGGGGACAGTGGACCAAGAAGGATATAAAGCAACACTGCTGTGTCACTAACCACACTCAGGTTAGCATCTCAAAAAATGGCAGTTCTTTTCCAGAAACATTACTATTTAAAGGTTCTTTTTCCTTTGAGAAAGCTGGGGTCTCCCTAAAAGTTACTTTAGAGAGAGAAGTTTGCCAAACCACACACTGTGCTGCTTGGTGTTTCCATTTGTTGAGTTGCAATAGTTCTGAATGACTCTGGAAAGCACCCAGGGATGCAAGAATGAGAAGACCATGGAAAGGTTTCCTTCTTGTTCATAAAAACTTTTCCTCCCAGGTTTAAAAGCAATACTGCTCACAGCAGAGAGGCTACTGTTAGCCAAGGCTTAGAGAAACCTGCCAGGTGCCTTGAACTCCAGGATGGAGAGTGACCAGTGAAGCTTTTGACTTCTTGCCTGGGCAAGAGGCCATTTTCTCTGGAGCAAGAATGAGGTGGTGAAACAATTCTCCATGAATACCTGTCCAAATCCATAAACTCAACCCACGCTGCTCAACAGCCCTGCAGACACACTGCAACAGCCAAACACCACAGCACAAGTCGTCTGCTCCAGGGAGTGCAGAGGAGGGATTCTCACATCACCAAGTTCACCCAGAGTTTGGTCCCACAAGAAAGCCAAGCCTCCTCAGTCATCTGCCTGTCCTACATGCAGAGTCCTGGTCTGGCATGAATGGGGAATATGGAATCCTGCTTTTCCACACAATCTAGATACAGGCAGAAGCTGCCTGGCTGGAGATGGCTTTTGCCTCACACAGTCTCCAAAGGCATTCCCAGGTTTTGTGGAGTCTTGGCCTCTCACACTGTTCTGCCCTCAGCCAGAAGGGCCTGATGGAGGTGGAAAAAACCTGAACTCAGTCCTGCTAAAGCACAAGAGAAAAGTATGGGAAAGCCAAGGATATCACATCGATCAAAACTGTACATTAAGGGAAACACAAGCCCAGCAACAAGAGACTCACCCAGGAAAAGCTAAACCACATTGGGACCTGGGTTAGGCACGTTGCTGGGAGCACCAGGTGGTGGCACTCAGTTGCTGCGGTGCCAGGGACAACAGACAGACAGACACAGCTCTGCCTCCCAAAGCCTTCCCACAAATGAAATCAGATCAGCAGCACCTGAAGGAGGGCAGCTCCCAACACTGCTCACAGGAACACAAACAAACCATGGCTGCGAGTGTCCTTTGTGGGTTGCATCTGGCAAAAATTGCCTTGCAAGGGCTTGGGAGAGTCCATAGAGAAAGCACTCAGCCCTCAAAAAGACAAATATACAACAGAGCTGGCTAGGTGGTGGCTGCCCTTGCTAAACTTCATGGAAAAACACAACTTGTGCAAACTGAATTCCCTCGCTAACCTCTTCCCCTTGTTGAAATATTAAACAAAAATAACTTCTCTTTTTATCTTTGAGCCAGCGGGACAAATTCATCATTAAAGGAACTTCACTGAAGTCAACAGGGATATATCTGAGATGAAGAAATGAATTTGACCTATTGCTTTTCGTGTCCTTATGTTCTAACTAATAACTAAATTGCACAGACTCCTAATCAACAGGATCAGAGAACCTGGCCAAAGCAGTTTGCTTTCTTCCCCCCAGCATAGCTAGCTGTACTTTTATATTGTTTTCTCTGCAAGTAACTTGAAAACAGGTATTTTCAGCCAATTTAATCACATAATTCTTTTTCATGAGTATACTGTCAAAATCTTAACATGGAGTTTTCATAGAATATTTGCTCCTAATGCAGAAAATAAGAAAACTGGAAATTTTCTATTTAAAATTTTAGCAATTACCACTAAAAAAATTTTTTTTTGCGTGTTTCAAGCACACACATTTGTTAAAATTACTCCAGCCACAGGATGCCTACTCTGATCCAAGGATCTCCCTGGAAGATGCATGGAATGAAGCAAAACAAAGCTGTGGCTACACAAGGAGGTCCAAAACTCCGTGTCTCGGCACACTGACAACTCTTTGCACAGAGCCGGGGCACGCAATTCTTGCCAGGCAGAATACGAAGGATTCAGAGAAAGGAAGAGTTGCCGGCAGAGGAGCAGGAAGATGATGAAATATAGAAGCTACCAAAGCCTGCGTTAGGCAGAAGATGCATTTTGTGTCTCGTGTTATATTGGCTGCCAGTCGAATACAGTGCAGCCTGTATAAACACGTCATGCGTGCTCTGACAGGGAGTCGGGGTGAAGCAGGGTGTCAGGGTAAAACAGAGGATAATAAAATCACTTTAGATTTATTTCTCTAAATTGGAAACTTCATGCTTACACCTGACTAAATCATCAGCCTGAAACTCTAGCTCGACTCCCACAGAAAAAGTATGAAACCTTATCCCATCTTTGTTTAACAAAGGCCAATCAAGCTCGCCTAATGAATTCTGCAGATGTAGGCGACGGGACGTGTTTGGCCATTTTAATTCTGCAAGGCTTCCTCAGACCTGTCTCCAACATACCCATCTTGCTCTTCAAGCAGCTGAAGAGCTCTCAGCATCTCAAAGCCAGGCTGCCCCATTGCAGCCCACGGGCAGAGCAGACCCAGAAGTGTGTTACTGGGCATTAGCCATGGCATTACTAATCCTGACTGATGCCAGGGAGAGCACCATAGGTGGCTGGTGGCAGGGGCTGGAGGATGGCAGCGCTCCCCCTGCTCCTGCCCAGCTTGGCAGGAGCAGGGCACCAGCATCTCCACCTCCATCCCACCACTAGTGAATATCCTCACTCACAAAATGCAAAAGCACCTTTATTTAAAAAAAAAAATCTAGCATAAGGAGCTGGTTAAAAAACAATAAATCAGTGGTGAAATGTGGATAACAACCTTCTCTGTAAAATCAACATGGATTGTGTTCCTGCAGAGAGCTGTCTGACAGGCCAGTTGAAGCCTGACTGCTTGCAGCCAGATTTTTTTTTTTATTTTTTTTTTTTATTTTACAAGCTGGAGGAGTATCTTGGATCAGGGGGAGGCAAGGAGGTCTCTTCCTTTTGTACATGGTTCTGCTGTGTTAGAAAATCAATAAGCAAGGTCCTGACCTCAGCATAACTTCAGACATCACTCATGACTCCTTTGAATCTCTTCCCCCACAAAAACACAGTTTTCTTTTTAATTGTGCACACCAGAGGGAGTGCTGGCAGGGAGGGGATATCTTGCCTCAAGATGTGGGCAAAACCCATTTGCACCCATCTTTCCTGACAGGTAGAAATCAAATTAGAAGAGGAACGCACCCAGGGAGGACAAGGGGAGCAGGGTTAGCTGAGGTAGAGCACAGCCCAGCAGGAAATGCTGAAAAAGAAACCATATGGAGCGTGGAGGTGCTATGGATTAATATGAGAATTCCCACTTCTTTATTTTTTTTCAGAGGGAAGGGAATAAAACCTAAAATGCACACTATTTTTCTCCCTTCTTGTTTTAGCACTGGACTATTTTCTGTTAAATCTCCTCTTTAAAAGATAAAACAAAACAAAACAAGATTTGCCACACATTTTCCCTCCAGCCGAGCCCTCAGGCTGGCTAAATTGGGTGATTAAAATATAGGAAGGCCTCCAGATTCCCCTCAGGACTGTTTTTAATATCTGTAAAACTGCCACTTTGTCTTGCCAAGGTAAACACCATCGCATGCAGTTCAAAGGTGAGCGAGCCTAAATGTTTCCCTTCGCCTGAAAGGAATCTGCCTTGGGACCCCGCGGGCCGGGCCAGAGGGGGACGCGGCCGGGCCCGGACCACGGCGTAGTGGCCGGAGAAGCATCTGTGTACACAACACTAACTTCTCCCACACAAATACTAAAAATTTCTCATTAAAAATTATTGCTGTGTCAACATGTGAGGCCGCGCAGCCCCCAAATCTGGAGAAGACGTTGCTTTTTTTCTTGCCTGTGCTGGGAAAGCAGCGGCAACAGTGGCAAGGCGGGGGGGGGAGAGAGATGGGATGTGAGACCAGAGTCATCTGCTGCTGACTTTGGATCTCTTCTTTCTCCCTTGTCACTCAAGTTGGGATTTCCAACTGTTCCACTTCATCTCTTTTAGTTACTTGCTACCCAGGATCACCCCCCCCCCCCCACACC
>VZTJ01001265.1:3939414-3954231 GCA_013397795.1 Orthonyx spaldingii
CTGTCGCAGAGCTTTATATTTCCCTCACATGGCTGGGCTGGCTGCTTGGTGTTACTTTAAATGGAAATGCAATTTTAAGCCATCTCTTTTGTCGTGGCGGCTGCAGTGCCTTTCAGAGCAAAAGGTTTGCTGTTATCTAGACCCATCTGTACAGATGCAGCTGTAAATCTGAACGTGCTCTACCCATGCACGATCCCTTTCATGGGTGGCCAGGAATTCACAGCAAAACAGCACAAGGACCAAATATTTGATCCAGTGAGACAAAATTTGCAAAGCCCCATCAATCAAACTCTTACTTTTGCCCTACGATATCAGGCATTTTGCCCCAACACACCAAAATAAAAATTTTGAAATACGCTCTGTTATCAAGCGAGGTGAAGAGAAGTTACCCTAGGGAATGAAAATATGGGATGGGGTGGGGTGGAAAAGGGAGGGCAGGGAGCCAGTTGTGTACTGTAAAACCAAGCAGCCGCCTCTGCAAAGCATCCATCTCCAGGGAGGGCTGGTGGTGGGCGGGTGGCCAACACACCCCAGCCCTCCAAGGGCTCCCGAATCGCTGCTCTCCAATGCCATGGCACGATGCACACGGGTTTGTGCCGAGACGACATGAAATACAGCAAGACATAATTAACCTGATGTAATGCTATATATCAATAAGTTAAAAAACCAACAACTTGCTTTGAGGTCAGGCACCCACACACGCAACTCAAACAGTGGAGACCTAATCCAAATTTATTGGAGTTTGTAACAGCTGGACTTATGCCTCTAATACCTTTTAAGTGCCTCTTTTAACAGTGAGCTGAGTGTGTCTTTCATTAAGGTGGAGTTGAAAGTATGTTAAGTTCATAAGCATGAAAATAGCCATTTAGTTCTCTCAGAGATTAATTCTGCCTTCAGTTTGCTCTCACTGAACCCCATTAATGTCTGGGATTTGGTGTTTAGTGTCCCATTTGCATAATCTCTGTTTATTACGGGGCCTCGATAATGTGAAAGTATTAAAATATTTCTTTCCCAAAATACAGAGGTATTAATCATTGAATCCTCCTAGTGTCCTTAATTTGCCATCAAATCCCACAACAGAAACAAATGTGCTTTCTAATCAGCAATCTTTTCTCGCTTATAGGCCCTGATCCAACAAGCTTTTAAGCAAACAATTTACTTTAAGCAATGAGTAGTCGTATTGGAACCAATGGAACAGCTCGTGTGCTGTGATGGATTGGGGCCATAGAAAATTGCCTTGATGAAAATGTCAATGCTCCCAAGAGCTGGTGAAAATATATTTTTATTATAAACACACAGAGGAACTGTTTTGATCTGAACATTATGGGGAACAAGCTTTGAACCGATGCTTTTCCACGGTCAGACCTAAACAGAAATTGAATACCACCAGGTTGGATGACAGTTTAAAAAGGCAGCCCAGAGCCAGATTGATGTTTGTATATAATGAAATTCAGTATTGATGTAATATGGACACTGTCCAGCCTCCAAGACTTGTTAGGGTGACGTACAGAGAATGTGGAGAAGATAAAAATCAAAGGAGCACAAGGAAAATAAGTCTCAACACGAAGAGGAAACATTGTTTTGAGGAGCTATTTTGCTGCAAATGTTTTGAAGAGAATCCACAGCCAAATGTAAAACACAGAAGTGACGATAATGTCTAAGCACCATGCACAAGATATCCATCATGCTTCATTTTAAGTCAGAAAACCAAAGCTAGGCCATTCCCCAGACCATGGGTTGAAAACTGGAGATGGGCTCAGAGAGCCTTCAAATCATCACTGTCTCCACTTGGGAACTGTGTGCCCAGGTGGTTTCAGGCAGCCTCTCCACCTCCCTCACCTGCAGGGGATTTTGGATAACACCACTCCAGTCCATAGCCAGGTACCAACAAGATACAAGAACAGATGTTACATGGCAGCACATGGGACTGCCAGATAAGAAGTGATAACAGCAGCTAAACCCCAGAGACCAGCACAGAGTTAATCCTCAATTCCTGCTGCAGCAGACAGGGAATCACCCCTGCTCTTTTATGAATATCATATGTTCATCTGTTTGCTGGATTTCCATTGTGTTGCCTGCTCTATGATCACCAGGGCTTGTTCTCACCAGGAGCCAACTGCACACGGGTCACAGGGTTGATGGCAGCCCCAGCTGTCCCCATTCACCAGCACCTAATGGACAATACAGGTGTCCTCCACCCTGGAGGTTCACCTTGCACCATACTCAGCTTGGCAGGAGGGGGAGAGGGCAGGAGTCAAGCCAGAAGTAGGAAACTGCAAATGAAAATGCAGGTCCTAAAAAGCATAAGGGAGTCAGGGAGGAGCATTTCTGGGAAGGAAAGGGAGCATTTCTGGGAAGGAAAGGGAGCATTTCTGGGAAGGAAAGGGAGCATTTCTGGGAAGGAAAGGGAGCATTTCTGGGAAGGAAAGGGAGCATTTCTGGGAAGGAAAGGGAGCATTTCTGGGAAGGAAAGGGAGCATTTCTGGGAAGGAAAGGGAGCATTTCTGGGAAGGAAAGGGAGCATTTCTGGGAAGGAAAGGGAGCATTTCTGGGAAGGAAAGGGAGCATTTCTGGGAAGGAAAGGGAGCATTTCTGGGAAGGAAAGGGAGCATTTCTGGGAAGGAAAGGGAGCATTTCTGGGAAGGAAAGGGAGCACCCTGGCTCAGACACAGCAGGGATCTGCATAAACCAGCCATAAATGGCTTAAACTAGCCCAGCTTTCCTGCCTTTTTTTGTTTGTTTTTTTTTGTTTTTTTGATCCTGTTACCTGTAAACTCAGAAAAGAACATTTGCACTGACACAGCTTCTGATGTTTTCCATGCAAAGAGAGGACAAACCACATGGGACACTGGGAGAAAAAATTAACCAGTTTCTCACAGAACTACAAGAAAAGGGTCACTCCTGACAAAATCAGGAAAATGGAGAGCAGCAGCAGAAGCCTTTACTAGGGCATCGTGGAGACCAAGAACCCTTTCAGAGTTGAGTTAAAATAATAAAAAATATAACGAGGACAAGACAAATCCAATGCCAGGCCCATCACTGACTCCACCCCATCACACTGCTAAACTTCCAGCATAGAGGAAGTGTTGGGAGAAGAATCACTGTACTCTCATCTCATTTTTCCCAACTTCAGCAAGCAGACCCACACACAGCACTGGGCTGGACACACTGTGGACTGATCCAGCACAGTGTGTGGTGTATTTCCACCTGACAGGACACCATAAGCTCTGGGAAAGAGGTCACAGAGGCGGGAGGCATAGTACCAACGCTGCAGCAGGGAAAGAAGGAAGGGGAATTAAGCTGGTAAAAGAAGGGGTGAGGTAGAAGAGGGAGCTATGTCCCATCAGCACCTCCAAACTGGATGAATTTGAATGTGGAAAAGTGCTGGACCACGGAGAATCAGGCAAAGAGCCAGCAAGGAGCAGGCTATTCACCAGCTTCATCTGCAACAAAGCCACATCCTGACTGCAAATCTTGCAAATCAATTATGCCCACAGGTTGTTGGGTTGCAAAGGCGGGGAAGAGGGAGTTTGTTTTGCTTTTCTTAGTAAACCACAAGACCATTTCCTAGCACATTATCCCAAGAATGACAGGCAGGGCCAGGACTGCCAGGTGCCCGGGAAGAGGCTGCCAAGTCCCAAGGATCACCATTGCTAATTGGCTCCTCTGAAATGAGCGTGACAGAGAGCCACATTTTCTCACCCACAGGTTTCGGGGTTATATTTAACTGGCTGAGGCAGAATTAAATGTCAGCTTGGCTGGAAGGAGAAAAAACAAAACAAAACAAACAACAACAAACAAAGTGAGAACTTGTCATTAAGCCGGAGGGGAGTCAGTGCTAAGTGCACTGCGGACGGTGCCCACACACAGCCTGGCAGGCACCAGCACAGGCAAGAGGGAACCAAAGGATTTATCCCTTTAAAAGCACGGTTTGAATTCAGGTTGCTTGTTTTGATTTGTAAGCAACACAGGGGGCGAGGGAGAAGGGACCATTTTCCCCCTCTGATTTCTCCGCTGGGTCCTGCCACCTCTCTGATTGCAACCACAGATGCAACACCAGCAACACTGATGGCAGAAACTTCCAGCAAAAAGAGGATGGGGTGGTGAAAAGACACAGACTCCTCAAACACATCTGGAGCCACTGGAGGAGGTTCAATTCAGCTGGAGCACAGGTCCCTTTGCAGGCGATGACAGAGGGTGGAGGAGGAAGGGGAGGGAGCAATGCCTCCTCCCCACACACAGCACCTGCTCCAAAACAGCCAGCAGGGCTTCTCACAGCAACACACACATCACTGGCATGGGAAGGGCAGCTCCAGAACTCCATCCTCTTGCTCCCTAAACCATGAGTTGGCGCTTCCTTGGGTCATGCTACCAGTCAGAGCAAAGCCAAGACCCCATCCCCAGAACCTGCTGTTTTCACCTCCTGCCTGCCTCCAGGTATGCAGGTGTGGGAACAGCCCTTGCCACAATTCTCAACTACACCCAGCTCCTTCCCCTTCAGGGGAGGGCAGTGCTGGCACATCTCAGGCTTCACAGTCTGTTCTGGGCTGTTTGAGAACTCAGGGGCCCCACTCAGGTACAGCAAAGGGGATATTTGTCCTCTGCCAAACTAGATGATGCAGAATGTGCGAAAAGACAAGGCACATCCAAGGCCTGCTTTGGTTGTTCCTCGCTTGCTCTGCCTCAGGAAGGAGAAGAGGACTGAGTATGTCACCATGTTCACCCTGCAAGCCCTTCTCAGGTCAGGATAATGAAGGCAAGACCAGGACTAACAAAAATGAGTCACAGACCTTCCTGATCATACTGGACAACATGAACTTGACCTCACTCCAAAGACAGCCCAGCTGTGTGCCCTATCCAGTGTCATGGACTGGGAAAGGAAGATCAGGATCACAGGGAGTAATGAGGGGAGATCTTAAACCATAGGAGATGGGCTGCTTCATGAACATTAACCACTAAGAAAATGTAAGCAGGGGTACAGATATAGCCCTAATTTTGCATAAGAAGATCTCTTTTTAAACTGAAATTGATTTAAACTATTGTTTAATCCAGGCGACCTCTTCCTCCTCCCATTCCCCAAACAAGAGAAAATGTCACATTCTAGGAAAACAGAGCTATAGAATAGAAAGCATCCTTTCAAAACACAATGTTTCACTTTCCAGTTGGAAGTGAAGTATCCTGGACCAAGCTGAGTTTAAAATCATGCTTTTCCAAGTCAAAATGGTCATTGCAAATGAGATAATTGTTTTGAAACAGTTTAACTTTGTGAAGAGAACGACAGAGTTAAATATTTTGACACTATTACATCAAAACTTCTTATTCACTGGAAACAGGTTATTTTGACTTTTTAATCTTAAACAGGAACCAAAAATTTCAAAAACCCAACAAAATGTTGACACATCCAAATTTCCTTCAGGCTGGCAGGTCTATTTTCTAACCACCCCTTCTTAAATGAAGACGGAAATATTAAGCTTCAGCTCATATTTCTCCAGGCTTATTTTCTTTAGCTCCCATCTTTAAAAACTGGAGACCGTAAATAGCCTGGTTTTTTCCTCCAGACTGCAACACAGACTTTTAAACCAAACATTTGCAGTCATCACAGCTGTAATAAGTACAACGTTTCTTCAAAGGGATTACATTGGACTGTGGTTTTCAGTATTGCCTCGTTGTCTGTTGTGAAATCTCCTCATCGTAAATTAATTTGATTCTATTATCTCTCTGATACAATCTGCTTTCTGACAGATCAGTTTTAATCTTGGTTGATTCCTGTTTCTTATTGACAGCTCAGAGCACTGTTGAAGAGATGCAAGTTATTAATGTTGACAGGGTTTGTAATGGAATATCTTTTATCCAGCAACATGTCCTTTGTAATGTTTTTATTCCCCTTCTCTGGCTACTTTAAGAGGCTAAACAGAAAAATCAAACAAGCCATACAGCTTGACTTTCCTGGAACCCTTTCCAGTTCTTTCTGGAACTTCTTTCTACGTCCACTGAGGATGTTATGGTATAAGGTGTTATTCATATTGGACAAAACTACTAAAACAATAACATACTGAAGGTTAAGCACAGTGCAATCCAGTTGGAAATCCAAACTGGATCAAACAACTTAAAAGAACCTCATATTTTTACAAAATTATGTAAGTCCACAATGCCAACTAACAAGAGAAATAAGGAAGAAAATTAGCAAGACAGCTGATGCCCTGCCCAAGCTTGAGATAATACCTCCCCATGGACCACCAAATAGGATAGAAAAGAAACAAAGATATTTGACCCAGTGAGTCAGGGGTACTTGGCTAGCTCACTGGAAATTAGGCTCCTATCTGCCTTCTGCAGTCCTGATCCCTAGGACAAAGTCAGGAATGTGAGCCTCCTCTGTTCTGCTTTACCAGCTATCCTCAAAACACCCTTCCATTTCATACATGAATCATTTAGCCTTAAATGCCTATTAAATATTTTCTTGAAAACATTATAACTGTGCAAGGAACACAAGAGAAGAATTAAACTGTCACACCTCTCCCTTTGCACCTTCTCTGCTGGAGCAAATAAATTCCAGGCACCAAAACTTCAGCAGCAGCCACTGCAGCTATACCAGGGACAGCAGACAAAACACCTCTAAATCGGTGTCATTCTCTATTCAGCTTCCCCTGCAAAAGTGTTTTACAGCCACCCTGGGTTAAAACTACACAAGATACCAGGATTTACAATTGGGATTTAAACAAATCTGTAACTCCTAATGAATGGGAAAAGACTTTGTGTGCAGGGAGCATGACCCCCAGCAGCCTCCACTTGGTTTGCTATCTCTCCTTTCCAAGCATATTGGAACCAGAAGAAGAACCAGGTGTCCAGGACTGGCCCAAATAGTCCCAGGAGAGAGCAGGAACTATTCCTGCATACAGGAGGGGGGGAAAAAAGCACCTTGACAGTCCCATTTTCCACTCTGAGCTTGATTTTTCCCACTGGTCTCTTAGAAGCTGCACCATTGGGAATGCATCTCCCAACAGCACAGGAGGAGAGGATTTCACCTCCTGCCTCACTCACAGGAACTCACTAGACCAAGGGCTGCCTCAGTCTGACACGTCCCTACACTGACATTTACTGACAGAATATTTACTCTAGATCTGTAGGTTTACTTTGACCAGCTTCCACAGTCTTATCTTTCCTCCAAAGTGATCAGGCCCTATTTCTTGGTATCTTTAGCAGTAGGCTCTCAGAGCTCAGCCTTCCAGTAAAATTAATAGTACCTTTCCCCAATTATCTGGAGCCCTTGAAAGCCCCCTGTTATTACTGGAGTGTTTTTCATTAGCTGTGCTGGTTCAAGGCTGCAGGAGGATGGAGCTCAGCACAGGAGTCAAACTGTTCTGGACAGAATGAACTAGAAACCTTGTAACACAATTAGAAGTACCCACAGGGTAACATATAACTTTACTGTCAAGCCCTGAAATAACATGGCTAGCTAATGAAATAAAATAAACTTTGTTTTAATTAAAATTAAAAACATTTTATCTCTCTCATTTCAGTCTTAAAACAGGGGCAGTTCAAAAGTCACCATAGAACAAATGAAAAAAACATTTGCAAAGGGAGGGGCAGGGACGAGGGTAACATCACTGGGTTAGGAGTGACCTGCACCACGAACCCCTGGCAGGATCTTTGTCTGAAAACAGCCTGCAAGAGATGTTTGTGAAACACATTCCTAATGAAGACATAAACCTAAAAAACACAGGAATGTTCTCATGGACCCACCCTACCTCCAGATTCCAACTGAGCAGAGGCTGTTCCCCCAAATCAGGAAGCAACTCAAGCGAGGGGATGTGAACTGCTCAGGAACCACACGGACACAGGTGTGACCCAAAGACAAGGGATCCCATTCTCTGCCTTGGAACACCCTGGGGCCTCATGCTGGGAAGAGCAGCTCTCTCCCTGAAGGGAGTTTCATTCCACTTTGTCTTCACCCACCAGATCTGACAGTACCTGGCTTTGCTGCCTCAGCCAGGATCAAAGGCAAACTCTACCCCCTGTTCTCATTTCTCCTGGCTTCTTCTTCTTGTCGCTGGTTGCTTCTTAACTGTTCTCCAAATCCTTGGAGAGGCACACAGTTGCACTGAAAGAGGGACACCACTGCTTTCCTCCCACTTTCCATGGTTATTCAGCATGGGAATGAACCTGCCTAGAGATATCCTAGCTGAATAGGGTGTGTTATAGAAGCTTGATGCACACAAAGGGGGAAAAAAGGAGAGCTGGTAAAAATAATAATCACCTTTCCTTTTTTTTCCATATATATATAAACAGAAATTTTGGCAAAAGGTATGGGGGCAAAAAACATTCCATGCTTGCCCAGTTTGATGAACAATGGAGGTATGTGGAGAGCTAGACTGTATGATCAGGGTCTGATGAAAACCAGAAATTACCCAGGGGAACCAAATCCTCTTGGTTGAAATCCCAGCTCTCTGTCAGAAGTTCTTCAACAGCTTTTCAACAGTTTCAATGTAACCTTCTTTAAAAGCAGTTTGGCACCTAGTCCTGCTGTAAAATGAGATTTGAGGAATTTTCTGATCTCTTCATCTATATGTATACCACCAGCACATCCACTATAGGTATAGATGAGTACTTCCACACAGGAAGGAGCAGTGGAATTCCAGAATGACAAGGTATATATATATATAAATATATATATATTTCTCTCTTATCTCTATCTCTTACTCGAAACTTCAGCGTAACCTCTGGACCACGGCATTTGTTCATTGACTCCAGTATTCCTTAGCCATTCCTGCTTGCACACAGCAAATTGGGGAAGGCAAATCAGAAGGAATCTGGAAGTGAGTTAGGGCGGGGCTGGTGTGCTTGTTGTGTTTTTCCTGCTCACAGACTGGTCTCCCCCCATCTGTTCCTGGGTCCGATGGAAGCGCAGGTAAATAATAAACCACACTGCATCCTCATTCCCACTGCTTGTTACAGTACAACAATACAGCAGGGTGCTCTGTAGGGAGCACTAGAAGATGTTCAGAAGGCAGATAGATCCTCAGCTCACTCAGAAAAATCAAGCCACTCGAAGTCCAAATTAACCACCCAAGCCCTGATTTCACAGAAAGTGGGTCTGAATTCACCTGCCCAAGCCCAGCAGCTGGCTCCTTGCTTTGAGATACATCTACCATTTCCCAAAGAAACCAGCAGGATCTGTGTCTTTTTCTGGTCACCAAATGCAAAGCATGGAAAAGCTAAAATCCCATACCAAAAAGGAAGTAACATCCAGAGCCAAGGAATATTAAATCAGTTGAAACAGCCTCCCTTCCTCACTGTGAGAGAGCTCACTTGCTCTGGAAGGAATCCAGTAGATGGGCAGCTTTCTTCTATCCAAAGTTTAATTAAATTCTTGACCTCAACCATTGGATTCAAGAGCCAAAATCTTGAAGCTACAGGGAAATCTGTCAGCAACCAGGCAGGACTGTGGCATGCAACTGTGGTGGGGACTCTGCCAGACTCAGCATTGCAGATGAATTTGCTCTTTCTACCAGATCTAACTGCCAAATGACCTGAGCTCCAGAGCAAGTACAAGGCAACGAAGGATTCTGCTGCAGTGGTCAATGTATCTGCTGCAAAGCACAGCATAAGCAACGCTCTTTAGGGCTCTTTGATGCCATGGTTACATGGCTTTCTGATTAAAACCAGCTCAAGTTTGCTTACATGTGAGGTAATCACATCTAGAGACCTGCATAGTGCAAAATGTGCACTCACTATGACAAATATTAGATGTCCATTAAAAGCAAGGAGGCTTCCAAAGCCAGAGCAGGAAAGATTAAGGAAAGAGGTGTGAAAGGAAAAGAGCAGAGGAATAGGAATGAAAGTCTCAGAAGCAAACTCAGGATGTAGAGAAATAAGAAGTGATATAAAAATAACACAGGAGGTCAATCACAAGTGATACAGTTCACTGTTCAAAACATGTATATCTTAAAAACAATCTGAACTTATTCAATCCAATAAAAGCACCAGTTCTCATTATACACTTACTATAGGGAAGTATTATTTCTGTGTTGGCTTACAGATTGTCTGTCTCTGTCTTTCTCAAACTCATCGCAATCTTAACTAATACAAGTAAATCTCTGCACATGAAATATGAGCCACTGGCAGCTCTCAGGCTTGCTTTTCATCCCAAGCCTAATGGGCAAAGCACTGTGATTTCATTTCACAAGCTTTTCCAACTGAGCTCAGAGTCGATCATTTGCCAGAGTTTGACTCTTGCAAACAGCCTGCTGGAGCCACTGAACTCACAGGGTCAAATCCATCAATGGTGCAAACCCAGCTAACCTGAGACACTTCAGGCCAGAGACTGGTTTGTTCCAAAGCATTAAATGTCCCTTGAGAGCTGTGATCACAGAACATTGTCATAACACTTAAGCAGCTATGGTATGTTAATTTAAAGTTCTCAAAATACGCATACAGCCCTGCCTGGGCTTCACTTGGATGCACACGAGAGGCCACGAAATCCATTTATAACGTGGAGAATGTCCCCAGAGAGCTGCAGCTCCACGAGATAGTGAAGGGGCTGTTCAGCACAGTGGGACAGGTTTTCAGTGGAAACTCTGCCTCTCCAGTACAAGGTTCGTGTTCCTTGAGCAGTGCTCAGGCACTCCTCTAAATGCCTAGACCAAAAAAAACCATATATTTCCCATCTTAAGTAGCATTGGCACTTGGTGCTCCTCCACAGAAAGAGGGTTCTGGTAGCTTAAAGGAATTTAAAAACCCCTCTCAGGCAAAACAGGAAAAAGCCTATAAAGCTCACTAGACAGCAGGGTTTCTGTACACCCAAGGGAAATGGAAAGATATCACATGTATTCAGATACATTTGCTGCTGACTGGTTTCAAGTGTGGCAAAGATGAGCTGCAAACACCTCCTGATAGAATTAAAGGCTGCTATAAAGAGTGGGGCAAGTCAGACCTCAAAGCAGTGGGGTCCCATGACTGAAAATTAAGCCTGTGATTACACACAAGAGCTGGACCTCCACTCAATTTCCCATCTCAAAAATATTTTTTTCATCTACTGGAAATTTCTTCCTGCAACAAACATGGAGGAAGAGCCAAGAGCTACAGGAGGAGAGATATGCCAGCCCTTGCCCACTCTGCAAAGGGAACAACAAGCAGATCCTGGCTCCATGGCATTCTCAAGCACCAGTTTAGGAGCACTGTGCATCATCCCATGGTAGATACCCTCAGGACTGTCGCTGAGGGAACCAGAGCTCTATGCTAGAACCCCCTGCACATCAAACCTGGAGCATTGCCTTTTACACTCCATCCAGGGGCAGGAGGACTTGGTGTTCTAGCCCTGCTCAACCTATTCCTGTGCTCTGCAGAAATCCCTGAACGGCCCAAAGCAAGGCTTGCAAGAGAACCAGGTCCTTGACTCCTACCTACTGGAGACTGCTCTGCTCCCAGGGGTGCCTTGGCAAAAACCCTATACCTCTCCCAGCACAGCAAAGTCTGGAGCCACCCCCATGTTCCATTTTCATGTCTTTACCAAAGTGCTGCTGGGAGGAATCACTTCCCACAAAAAACACAGCAAAAGCAGGAACTTTCTGTTAAAAATTTTGTTTTTGACAAAGGCTTCAGTTTCCAAACAGGGGTTAGGGGACAGCAAGAGGGAAATGGGTTGTCAAAGAATTCTCATAGTGCTTTCTTTAAGTGCTTTGTTGGACCTGGATACAAAGAAATAAGAGAAAGGATAAAAAGCACGGACAACACACTACGAAACATATTCGAATCATTTCAATCCTTGGCAAAAGTATTTTGGTTCCCATTGCTATTAATTATATATCATAAAATGTCAGGAAAAGCATTGTGGCCACAGCCTGTAAAAATAGCATCATCTTACAACAAAATACTTCATTATTGCTTTCTGCTTAACTGCCCTAGAACAGCAAGCTACAAGAAAGTGGAAATTTCCAGGAAATGCATTAATTGGAATATAAGGACATTGGATTCCTCATCAGAGAAAAAGGCACTTTTATTGAGCAAAGATCATTATTAAAATTCAAGTCACACAACTCATACTCTGAATCCAACAGGCAAGAACTTTCCATAGTTACTTACAGTACATTTTCATAGTATTAAGATGATACACAGTTAGTTCTTTTTAAGCCAATTATGCAGAACAAACAACATTATTTGGGTGGATCTAGGAAAGCAAATAATATTTTTTTCCAAAAGAGCTACATGAAGCATTGGTTGACTATTCTGCTAGGTAGCTCTCCAGTTATTCACTTTTCAGTGGAGCTGGCAGGAGCTAGCACTGAAGTAAGGCAGCCTGACTTGTGGCTAGGTCCCTGTTACGCTGAATAATGGGAGAAGGGAAAGTCAAGTCAAGAATAAAACCAATACAAGTTTTAAAAAGTCAGAAGCCTTAAATTATGTTGGTGGTTCCAGTTCAGATGGTCTCAGTCAAAAGAGCAGTGTTACCTCCACCACATATCCTGTTTGTTCTACAGAAACTGCAGTGGGTGTAAGCCCAGGAGAAGAGAGGAGGGACAGGGAGCACCTCACATCCTTTGGACTCAGTGGTACCAAAACCAGCTCTAAATGCAAGTCTGAACTGTCCTAGAGGGGCTCTGATTTACAACTGTTCAGGGGCCTGGGAGCTCTCTGCCAACAGCCACTCAGGGATGCTCACTGGCAGAAAGGGGATAAAATACTAAGCACAGCAGGTCCTTCTTAGCTGCAGGTTTTGTGCTGTGAGCACCAGCAGGACAACAAACAGGAGAAAACAATACTCAACTTATCCTCAACTTTGGCACACCGAGCTACCAATTATTCGTGTTTCTCCCAGGTTATTTCACCTAAATTCCTAATCGGGTTCTTGAAACACCAGAAGAGAAAACAGCAAAAGTAACTGAAATGCACATTTTACAAAGCTCTGCTGAACTTGGCAATAGGCTCTGGATGTCCTCAGAGAGCTCAAAATTTAGGGCCTGAATCAATTCCTATTGGAGCTTTTCCATTCATTCAACAGCAAAGAAATTGGGATTGTCAGTAGGAAGACAGGCAGGGGAAGCAGCAGTGCGGGAAATAGGACAGCCAGGATGCCTGGGTTGCTTTCTCATCTCTCTTCCCCAAATTCATAGCCCAACAAGCCCCTGCACCTCCCCACAACTGTTCCCCCTTTGCCCCACCTTTGCAGACAGCATTAGGCCATTTTAGCTGCAGCAGCTCTGCCCAAAAAAATTTCCACTCTTTTCAAATGAGTTTCCTTCCCCATGATTCATGAGCTCACAGACCAGAGGTGAAGCCTGGGAAAGTCCAACCCAGAAGGGAACATTTTGGATAGGCATGAATATGTAAAAGCAGGGTGTGGAGATTGCACAGGCTTTGCCAAACCCAGGCTGCCCAGGTGCTAGAAAAACCTCTTCCCTTCCCTGGGATACTTGAGCAGAGCAGGGAGGTAGGAGCAGCTAAGCATTAGCAGCTTGTGCCACAGGATCGGGGCCTCCGCCGAGGTCAAAGGCGCTCTTCATTCCTGGAACATCCTCAGTCCCTGGCCTCCCTTGAAAACTGGGAACACAGCCACCTTTGCCCCACCTTCCCTAGCTGTGCCAGGTCCACGCTGGCCACCACCCAGATTCGGGGCCACTAATTCTCATTTTTGAAGTAAAGAAGGGGGAAAGGGAAGAGGACAGGAACCAAGACGTGGAAAGGTCAAGTGCCTTCGCCAAGGCGAAATGGCACATCAGTGGTGGAGCTGGCATTTGAGCACAGGAGCGCCTGTTTTCTACACCACTGCTAAAACATCCAGACCACCCTGCTGCCTCCGAGACCACACCGCCTCTGTGAAATGTGTGGAAATTTGCAGGCATTTTCCCTGATTTTTACAGGGATTTTTTTTTGTTGTTGTTCCACACTTGGCTCACAGCTGTTTGCCAAAATCAAATTGCTGAGGTGTTTCTGTCTCTTTAAAACTTCATGAACAGACACTTGGACAAAACCCATCAGTGAATCGCAGCTGCAGTGGGGGGGAATTGATTTAGGCATGGCAGGCTGAAAGCAAGAAATCCAAACTGAGATCCAGCCCAATCCCTCTGCCACTCCAGGCTGCTCACAGCACACAGTCCCCCTGGCATCACCCACACCTCCTTCACTTGCTGTGAAAGGTGCTGGTATCTGGAGAACCAGACTGCTCTTTGAGTCATCCCAACAAATAAAGGAGCATTTTCTGCAGTAACTGTTTTACTCCGTATTTCCAAAGGAAAATAACTAAGAAAATATTCAGGTGGCCTCCTGCTCCAGTGCTACCAGGCTCTGCTGCAGCTTGCCATCCATATTTCTGGAGGATGATGACAATTTACTCAGTTAAGCATCTGCACATCACCACATTTCCCCAGCTTGTCACCACACTGCTCTGCTTGTGAGACACGCACAGCCCCAGCATCTTGAAAGCCAGACAGAATCCTGTCCTGCCCCTTCTCAGCACTCATTCCTGATGCACGTGCCACAGATAAGACTTCATACCTGCCCTCAAGGTCGCTGCCAGTCCCAGAGCCTTCCCCTGGACCATGCACATCCCTACAGACCAACCCCCAAGCACATCAGGTGTATCAGAGGAACAGGGAAAGATATCCAAGGCTTACCCCAGGCAGAGGCAGTGCTGCAAGCAAAGCACATCGTGATGATCTGACTATTTTTTCCTCCTTAAAAAAAAGCAATGTAAAACACCAACACATCTGCAACCAAACCACATTCTGCAACTTGCCACCAAGGTTCTGAACAGCAAACAAAAGGTTAAGCAAACAAACCCCGAGCAATGTCTCAGGCTTGACAGATGCAAAAAAAAAAAAAAAA